>JAQGAE010005891.1:0-10744 GCA_034696685.1 Julus scandinavius
TATGATGCACTTGCTGATCCATCAAGCTATTTTAAACAATTTTTATTTTTATTTAATCTCTTTTTGTTTGGCTGTGAATGTCGTGTAAAATTTACCCATTGAAAGGGATAGGTTGTAAAATCCACCGTAAGTTGGTCGGTATATGGCACATAAGAATTTGCCCAACACTGAACGCCGATCCCGAGAACGGCATTTTAATTTCAATAACCACGTGCTTCGCTTTTGGAGAAGTTGTGAAATTCAAGAGATCATGTGAATTGATCAGATAGTGAAAAACCGCAAAGTGTCCCTCAGATCTAAAGCCAAGATAGTCGCTCTCACAAGGCTCGTGATTCCATAGCATATGCATCCAAAATTAGGCCTTGAATATGAGCAACGTATTACGTCACACGGGGGGTAAAAAAACCTTTAGCCCAAATGTACCTCACAATAACTGTGTTCTACATGCTTCTTCGCTGGTATTTTCGACATGTCGGCACGCATCTATTCAAAATAGGACCGCCAAAAATGCTTCATACAAAGTAATCCAATATTGAATGCAGTAAATTAATAAACGCAAAAATGTATAAATTCGCGAGCGTACACAAGTTTCACAACGGTTTTGGCGAATCTGCGCGCAGGAGATCACCATGAAATTGTACGGAGACTCGTGAAGGCTCGTGTGCTGTAAACACGAAGTTTACCCTCCGTTATACCATAAAGACCAAGAAATCTTATCATTATTTATACCGTAATCGCAGGTTTATGTTGCAAATACGAATTTGCTTCATTGTTTATGCCGCAAATACTAACTTATTTATTTAAAGACTAAGTTTTCTTGCCGTTGCAGATGTATGTCATGCCAATGGCAATGTTGACAGGCCGGTTGTGTGAAAACCGGCCACTGTTGCCGGAAAATCCCTGCAAAACGGGAATAACATGTGCGCAATTCAATTCAATACCCTACAGTCAGCAAATAAATGCCATATGGCAAAAGGGGTTGCTCCTAATATACAGTAATAATTCCAACATAATTGTTTTATTTTTTTAGTAATTTATAATAATGTGAAGAGAGGAAGGGGCACGTTCGTGGCGGATTTTTAGAGGAACTATCATGACATTTGCCTCGAAACAACTGTGCAAAAATGTGAAAACCACAGTCATGGTAGCCGACCCGAGAATTGAACCAAGGTCTCCAGAATCCAATACCGTTACCATTGTTATCTTAGAATAGCAAGCCATAAAAAACACCAATCTTTAGATATAACTACTGTTAACAACATCGACTGCCTTACCAGTGGTTGTGCCTGCTTCTCTGCTCGAGTGTCATGGCCACCTTTGTGCCTCTTGGCGTCCTTGGCAGGCGTCTTCTTCTTGTTGGCTCTGGTCTTACGCTTGGATGAAAGTCTAGCACTGGATGCAGAGTCTGCCTCAGAATCCTCAGCAGAGCTCTCGCTCTCCACCGGTTCTCGCTTAACCGGAGTGTGACCGTTGATTGAGGGCGTGGCACTGGGGACAGGGGGAGGGGCAACGGCCAATGGTGCAGGTTTGGCAGGCTCAGGCTCTGTCTTGACGATGGCGGCAATGCTGCTGGCCGGCGTAGACGTCACAGTGCTGGAGGTGCCCGAGAGGGTGGTCGAGTCGACAGTTTCACTACGAGCAGTGACGCTCTTGCCGTCCTCGTTGGAATGTCGAATGAGCCACTCCTTCTTAAGTTTGGGAATGGGGGCGCTGCTAGCAGAGGCGGAGCTCGTGCTGAGTGCGGGGCTCACCGCCTTCTCCGGCTCGCTGGGACCGTTGGAGGGCTGTGCTGGGCTGGCTGTGGTCTGCCTGTTTGGCGGTGCCACGGAAGCGGCAGTGCTCACTGATGACGGCGCATTGGAGGAGCAAGAGGAAAAGTTATTGGCCGAGAAGGCTGCCTTGAAAGGAGCCACAGGCTCAGTCTTGATAGCTTTGTGCTTGGCCTTATGTTTGCCGTACGAGTAGGCCTGGTAGTCCTGGGTGTCCTGAGGCGGCGTCGACGACGGCGCTTGTAGTTGCTGGTTCTGGGTGTTCACAAACGAGCGGTAACTGTCCAGGAAGCCGGATTCACGGTTGGAGCTGGCGGCTGGTGGTGGCGCGGCAGTGGCCACACTCTGGACAGGACCCAGCTGAGCGGCAGTTTGAGCAAGCGTGTTAAGTGCTGCAGAGTTCACCACCGTGGTGATGGCGGCCGTTGCGCCACTCACCAGGGGCGCAGGGGCACTCACACGAGCGGGGGCAGCACTCATGATCTGGTGGGCAGACGCCACAGCTGCTGCCAAACCCTCGTTAGCGACCCCCAGTCCCATAGACTTTGGCCGTTTTCGTGGTGCTGGAGATTCCTTGCCCGGTTTACGTTTGCCAGGCGACTCACTCTCACGATGGTGGCGCTCTGGGGCTTGTAGGTCCAACGGCTGCGTCTGGGGTGGTGAAGCCACCAGGGGGCGCAGTGCATCACAAGAACTTGCAGAGGCAGAGCGGGGCGGCAGGCTAAAGCTGCCCGGAGATGGCACGTGGGGGGAGCCCATAGGCGGCAGGGGGCTTGAGTAACCGGTGTGGTTCATCGGGAGATGGGGTGAGGCTGCCTGAGCGGCGGGAGGACCTCCCCGCTCCAGGGGGGAGTGACTAGTCTGCGAGGGAGTGGCCGTGCGGCTGGGCGGGGTGGGTCCAGAGGAAGGCCGACTGTGGGCCGAGGGTGGTCGGGAGAGATCCGGCCCTCGATGGGCAGGAGGAGGAGTCTGTTGAGCGTATGATGGGCCTGGTCGACAAGGCGTACCAGCAACAATGCTGGCCTTCACGTAGGGCAACACTGGGCTGGAGCGGGCAGGCAGGGGAAGGGGGCAGCAAGGAGGAGTGGCAGTCTTGCCACCACCAGAGCGATGGGACGAGGTGGAGGACGTAGAGGAGGCAGAGGGCGAGTGGGACGGTGCTGCATGAGGCACGCCTCGCACCCCTCCAGAGGGCGACGCCTGATTGTAGAGGGGGTTGGGGACAAGGCCTTGCTGGATCAGGTTGTTGCTGAAGGCAGCAGGCACCGCCTTAGCCCCTGCATGGGGGTGGCTCGACGTGGACATAACTGGCAGTGAGGACATGCTTGCACTGGTGGAAATACTGTGGCCGCCATAACTGCTGGCCGTGGACACAATGGTAGAAGATGGGCTGCTTCTGGGAACCGTCCGACATGCGTAAGGATCATGAGAGACCGGCACCTTGTGTAAGTTTTGTGGTTCGGCATGCTGCTGATGCACACGAGGCAGGTGACCATCTCCGCCATACTCGTATGGCCTGAAGGCCGTGGTGCCGCCCGGATAACCGGGGCTAGTCCGCTCTGTCTGGTGGTGCTGAATCACCTTGGTCGGCTGCTGCTGCTGCAATTGCTGCTGTTGTTGTTGGTGCTGCTGCTGTTGTTGTTGTTGTTGTTGTTGTTGTTGTTGAACATGTTGATGTTGTTGATGCTGCTGCTGCTGCTGCTGTTTCGGCATGACGGTGCAACCTTTGGTGGCCTCATGCCGAAGGCTCTCACTGCTTACGATTACTGAGCTGTGGGTTGGATGTAGCCGCCTCTCTTGCTCATAACTGGATGGGGGTATACCCAGCCGGCGCTGGTGCGAGGGCGCCACCGTTTGTGTGACGCTGCCAGTAACCAGGACCTTGCCCGGGTCGTGGCCCTTAGGAACTTCGGCTGGACCCCGCTCCTGAATCATGTAAGCATGTTGGAAAGGCTGGTAGCCGTAGATGCTGAAGCTAGGGCTGGGCTCCGCAGTGACAGGGTTGGAGGCGGGTGCTGGGCTTGCTTTCGGAGGAGGATAGCCAGAATTGATTGCATACTCTGCCTTGTGTTTACTGGCATTGTGCATCCGGGTGGCCTGAGGAAATAAAAGATGGGACAGTTAAGTAAAAAACTCAAAGCAAGCTACTATGAACGATTCACCCTAATTTCATGAAGATGCATAAACATTTTTTGTGTTATTTTTTCGAAAGTTGCCCAGGGAAAAGTATAAAGAATTTAAGGAAAATAAAAGGAAATGAAAGTACTCGCATAGTTTATTTCATTTCTGTTTTTATAAGGCGTTTCTTGTTAACCTTTAAAGTTTAGTTTGAATTCAAAACATTTTACAGAAATACAGAGCATTATCAAGGACATTCTTCTCTGCAAAATACCAAACAAAAAACAAACAGAAACGCTGACCAGTTCAAACGTGTTTCTTTATTTTTTTTTTTTTTTAAATGTTAACATTTACTTTAACTGTTGTTCCAGCAGGTGCATTTTATGCTGCAGCCTGCAGCTAATACCCAAAAATTCAGCAAACAGCTTAGCAATTTGAATGACTTTTTTATGAATAACTAAAAACAGATTTTCTATAAATTCTGACACCCACGTACCTCGGCGTTGTTGTAGTTGTGAGCAGCAGCAGCTACTGCCGCTGCATTTCTATGTTGCATTTCTGCGTGCCTTCCCCCACCAGAGGCTATCACCGAGGCGAGGGTTACAGCAGCCTCCTGGTGACGCAACTGAGCTTGCCACTTCTCCTCTTCCCTCATCCGTCTGTGTTCTTCATCCCTTCTCCTCTGATCCTCTTCCCTAGATCTCCTGTGTTCTTCATCTCTTGACCGCCGGTGTTCTTCTTCTCTTGATCGCCGGTGTTCCTCCTCTAGTGACCGTCTGTGTTCATCTTGTGATCTTCTATGCTCTTCTTCCCGGGACCTCCGGAGTTCCTCTTCCCGTGATCGCCTGTGCTGCTCCTCCTCTCTCAGTGAGTGGATGTAACGCCCGTCATTGCTGACAAGAAATCGATTGTCTTTGATATCATGTTCCTTTTTTATGTGCACAGGCGGCACATGGTGCATCGCAGCCATGTGATGCGAGTGTTGCTGCTGTAGGTGGGCCATCTCGGCTACACCCTGAGAGGATGTCACACGGACAGGTGCATGGCCAACCTCATTGGCGTGACTAGAGACGCTTTTGACTTCGCCGCTTGTGGGCACAGACCGAGACTGCTGCATGGGCCACGGGCTTCCTACCGCCATCTACGAGAAGAGAACAGGTTCAGCGAGCAATATTTGAAATGTTAAGCATAACTTTGTAAAACTTCAATTTTAGCAAACCATTGTCAGCACCAATTTCTCACCTTGTGGCTCGCCAAACGCAACGATTCCTCAAAGTGCTGGTGCACATCCCGGTGCACCCTCTCATGTTCCAGGCGTTCCTTCTCGGCACGATCCTTTTGCTCCTGTCTGTCCCGTTCTATGCGTTCCTTCTGCACTTGCTGTTCACGCTCCATTTTATCCTTTTCAATCTTCTCTTGCTTCTCTCGTTCTTGGCCTCTCTTGGTCACTCTTTCCATCTGCAACCTCCTACTAATCCATAAGAAAAATAAAACCAAGTAAGAAATTGAGAACATTGGCTGCCTGCACATATTGCAACGATGAACTGCTGGAAACTTATGACTGGCAGACCACCTATTGACGGTCAACACAATATTAATTAACATCCTGTCAACTGTCTAGGTAGCAATTTACAAACCATAAGTGCATGTATGCAAAGTGACTGTCAAAGTAGTGAGTGCCAGGTTCAAGTAGGTTGCCATGTTAAAAATTACTGTGATACATTGCCAAAATGGATGCCGGCTGCTGGGAGCCACTTTTCTGCCTGATTTTCTATTACCAACACTTACAATGCAGTCAGAA
Organism: Julus scandinavius; assembly: GCA_034696685.1. NCBI lineage: Eukaryota > Metazoa > Arthropoda > Diplopoda > Julida > Julidae > Julus > Julus scandinavius. The sequence goes on from JAQGAE010005891.1 coordinate 5,689, forward strand.
TAATTACAGTAATTTAAGTTAAATTTCAATATTATTCTTAATTTACTTATGAAAACTGGCAATTGCAAGTAAGGTTTGCATTTAATAGCAATAGTCAATAGTGATTAATGGAACTATGAAGCTTGGTTCGTCTCTCCATGTGGTGGGTAATTGTGAATTAATATGTATTATCTATCCATGTATAAGACAGTAAAAAAATAAGTATGACATGATATTATTTTGATAATGTGATTTGTGTGCGTTAGTTGTTCACTCAAATTAAGGGGTTGGGTGTTAGTACCCGGTTAGGCCTTGTGTTAGCATGGACGTCTGATATCCAGACCTTGGAGATGTTATCCGATTATTGTGATGTAGGTGCAAACTAATTGGCTGAGCGTTTCTGATGTTCTGTTCAGTCACCTGAATGCCGACTGCGATATACCAACCATATTGCAGGGATTTGTGGTGTTATTGATGAAAATAGGTATGGGAAGATTTCAGGTTGACTTAAATAAGGAAAGGTAGGTACAGTCGCGCCATAAAGTATTTGGACGTCATGAAAATGGTGAATAAGTACAGAAATTAAAGATCTAAAAATTTGAAAAGTTGCAATAAATGAAGCTTATCAATCCCTCAAACTACTCGTAGATGTTGATTTTTTAAAAGGAATCTTAACTATGATTTAATTTTTAAAAAAACAAGACATTATATGGTCACAAAGTATTTGGACAGATTTTGCAGATCTGATAATCAGTATGCAAAACCTTCGAAGTTCCATGTTCATTACACAAATTAAGTAAGCTAGTATAAAGTAATGTAATTCGAAGCTGTAAATTGATGTTTGCCATTTAACTTTGTCAAAATGGCCAAAACAGTAAAGATTCCTCAGTCTGTACGTAGCAAAGTTATAGAGCTGAGAAATCAAAAGAAAACATCAGGAAATTGCCAAAATGCTCAAATTACCTCTGTCAACAGTTGGATATATAATTAAAACGTTTATGGACACTGGATCCGTACTAAATAAACGAAGAACAGGGCGACCTAAAGTGCTCAGTGAAAGACAAGAGCGATCGCTTGTGCTCCATGACCGGAAACATTCCTTCACTTGTGCCCAGGAATTACAAAATATGGTCGAAACAACATCCCAGCAATGTTTGCGCAAAATTACAATAAAAAATGTGCTGAATAGCCAAATACCATGGCTCAGAAACCATTTATCAGTGAGGTCAACAGAGTAAAGAGACTTAAGTTTGCCAAAGAGTATCTGAACAAACCAATATCATTCTGGGAAAGTGCTTTGTCCACTGATGAAAGCAAATTTAATATTTTTGGGAGTGATGGCCAAGGTATGTGTGGCGAAAGCCAAATGAAGAGTTCACACCAGGAAGTGTCTCTCACAGTGAAACATGGAGGAGGCCATGCTAGGGTCTGGAGCTGTGTATCGTCAAAAGGTGTCAGGAATCTTGCTTTCATTGATGGCACAAATGTTTGTGAACATTTTGCAAAATAATTTGAAAAAAGTGTAGAGGATTTAAACATGCAGGACACCTTTGTCTTCCAACAAGATAATGAGCCCAAACATACGGCCATGGCGCCACTGTACTTTGGACTTAGTGTCTCTAATAGATTGATTATTGCAGATGCATAGGTGGTGCCAGTCTGAAGGACTCATTACAGGGCACAGGTGAAAAAGTTGAAAGCCAGCATTTGTAATGGCGGATGTAAGATACATTTTTTAATTAAAAAATGGTAAATTTAGTTTTAAATAGGGTTGAAAGGTATGAATTGTTGTGTTTAAACTTTTATATAGCCGATTGGAGGTTTAAATTGTCAGTTATAGGTGTTCGGAATTTTATAAGGGATGAGGAAAGTGTGGCTTTCTTGACATCTTCCCATGTAGCTTGGGTATATGTTGATAGGGGCATTGGGTTACTGGTTGGTTGTAAAGTAAGTTGGAGAATAAAATGTTTGAAAAAGTCATATTTATTTGGGGGCAATCCAACCAAGAGAGAAATAGGCGTTGTGCGAGAAAACTAGATAGAGGCAGTAGAGGTTCTGATGGCAGTTTCCCAGATATTCAATTGTTAAGGAGAGCAGTGTGGTGTTAATAGGGATGGCTTAAGATTCATTATATACAGTTGAGAGGCAAATTAATAGCAACCACAATGTTTTTACCGAATTTTTTACTTTAATGCCAAATAAAAAATACAAATCACAAATTTTTGCAAAAACCTTGAAGTTTTTAAACACTTTAATATTTTGTGGGGTATCCTTTGGCCTTTAGAACTGCTTGGCAACGTTTTGGCATTGATTTCACAAGATTTTGCAGCAATTCACTTGGAATTTCATGGTTCCACACCCGAATTACTGTCTCGATCAATTGGACCTTTGTCATTTAACGATTTTCATTAACTTTTCTTTTTTAAAAAAACTTCAAAGATTCTCAATAGGATTTAAATCTGGAAATTACCAAGCCATGGTAATGTCATAACTTTTTGTTGTTCCAAATATTGTTTGATGATCTTAGCTCTGTGACATGGGGCAGAATCATCTTGGAAAATGTATGGTTCATTAATAAGAATGTCCTTTGCAGAGGGTAGCATCTTTTCCAAAATTAACTTGTAAGCAGCTGCATTCACTGTTCCATTAATTATTTCAAGTCTCCCAACTGATTTCGCAGAAAAACAGCCCCACACCATAATGCTTGTTGGGAACTTTAGTTTTCCGAGTGCAATCTGGATGTAAAGCCTCTCCTTGTCTTCGGTATACCCTTGATGATCCAGAATCATTAAAGTTTAAATTAATTTTTGACTCGTCACTAAAAAGTACAGAATTCCATTGATCTTCAGTCCAATGACAATGTTCTTTAGCCCACTGAATATGCGCTTGTCTTTGCTTTAAATTAAGTATAGGCTTCTTTTTTGGGCGATGTGAAATTTAATCCATTGACCGCAATCTTCGAACAGTTCTTGTACTTAAATTCAGACCTGTTGACTGGAACAATTGTTTTGCTAAAGTTTTTGCAGATAAGAATCTATTGCGTAAACAATCGTTTCAAATGGTTGTCAGCCCGTGGAGTCGTTATTTTCTTTCTACCACATTTTCCTGTACGGTCACTTTTTGCATCACCAAATTTTGCAAATTTCGCCAACTGTCGCCCAATAGTGGATTTTTTAAGTCCAACAATCTTTGCAATTTCACTATTTTTGAGACCAGAATCCTTTAAAGTTGCAGTTTTAGTTGCCTTCCTTGGTGTAACATCAATTTTTCGGCCCATTTCAGAACAAAGACAGCACTATTAAAATCAGTAAAGCACATCCACTAAATGTACTGGCAACTTATGCTTCAGCCAGTATACCCTTTAAATATTAATAGAATAAACCCCATTGACAAACTGTCTAGACAAGCAAATAACAAAGATATGTAAGTAAGCTGTTGAAATGCAGCTAATTGTAACATATTAGCATGTGAGTAAACTAATTTTTATTATGCATTCTGCCATTCAAAATAGGGTTGCTATTATTTTAGCACAGCAAAAAGTGCTCCTTTTAGGCATAATATTAATTTACAATTTTATTTCCTTGTTACAGGTGAAATTAGACATTTTTAAGCGTCTAAAAACTTTAAGGTTTTTGCAAATATTTGTGATTTGTATTTTTTATTTGGCATTAAAGTAAAAAATTCGGTAAAAACATTGTGGTTGCTATTAATTTGCCTCTGACTGTATGTATAAAAGATAGGCTGGGGTAGTAAGCCCAAGTCTGAAAATTCTTCTTAAAACTTTTTTTGGAATGTATCCTGGGTGAATGAGTGAGCCAAGCCCATTATGTTGTATTGCAAGTGAATGTGGGGGAATAGAGTTAAAAATGGAAAAGTGAGTTTGGATGTGGTTAAGTCTTTTGTCTATAAAGGCACTAATATGTTGATAGGCTTGTCTGGAAAATTTTGTTTTGAGATTAGTTATGTGTGCCTGAGGGAGCAAAGTTCGAAAGAACTTCACTCCAGATAGGTGGTCTAGCTTTCCACCATTTCGAGGGATTTTGAGTCCCATAAAAATGTTTTGATGTGTTTGCATATCTTCCTCCAACCAAATATTAGTATCTTAGATTTTTCAGTGTTCAATTGTAAGATATGTTAGTTTTTAGGGCCACCAGTTAGGGCATTAATTAAGAAATATTAACTAGATGAGACATTATTTAGGAAAACTTAAGAAAAGTTCAACTCAGAATGGGGGAGTTTAATTACTTTGTTTTTGTGGGGAAGTTGGCCATTACTGATAAATGGGCTCTCCATTGTCCCTTTTCAGAAATGACTGGCAAAGGATGCAAAGGGCTTTTAGCAAGTTTGGCAAGCACCCTTTACCCATAATGGCTGCCCAGCACTGCTTGTTTATGCAGGTGCAGCCATCTGGGTTTTATGAAGATTTAGGGTGGTCCCAAGCCAAGTGGGGACATAAAGAGCCTGGATTGGCTGGTGGCAGTTGTCATGGGCCTCCTGAGTGGCTAGATAGTATCTTGGGATACCATCCAGGGCCTTATAGGCCCTGATCTCCAGTGCAGTGAGGACAGTGGAGAGGTAAAAGTGCAGAAGTGTAGGCTACCAGCCTACCAAAAAGCAAGCTACCAGTGAATCTAATCAATCTTTCTGCTGGCTATAAGGTGGTTGTGGTTCCTGGTAAAGCTACAGTTGAAGCTAAATTACAGTTGATTCATGTCTTTCATTCTGCTGGCTCAGCCAGCTATAAGGAGACTGAAACCTGTTTCAGTTTTCCCCCCACGATCGACGTGTGTCTTACAGTGAATAACAAATAGTTTGCCTAATTAAAAGTCGATAGTTAGATAAAGAGTGTGTGCTGTTACATCAGAAGGACGTCGAGAATTGGAAAAATTAAGTACGGTATATATTTAAACTAAGAAATTTTACATCGAGTACGAAATTTAGGCCTAGGAACTTGGGACCACGTGGTCCAAGCAGGTCACCCACGATCGACGTGTGTCCATGAAATGGCGTCCAACAACATGGATAGCCAGGATGAAGGACGTGACCAGTTTGCTCCGGTGCAACCCTGGGACTCACT
>JAQGAE010005892.1:0-10744 GCA_034696685.1 Julus scandinavius
TACAGCTATTAAAGACATTTAATAGGTGCACAATTTTGATATTTACATATATTTACAAAATGGCGGCTGAAATAAACTCGGAGGGCAAACGTTTCTGCATATGTTTTTTATAAACTGTAGCATGTATATATATACGTACATGTACGTCTTGGTGGAGACCCGGCTTAATGACGTTTTTTTTGTTGCCATACCATGGTTTCGTCAACATTTTTCTGACCGCTCGAGAGGAGGTCCAGATCAAAGAGGATAAAAACGTTGCCACTTTACTGATCATGCTCAACCATATATATAAGTATATACAGCCTTGGTAGAAGCGCCATAAACTGGACGCGTTTGTTGACTGATTCTGTTAACATTTTGATGGAGACATGTCAACATTCATCAACATGTTGACGAAATACATTGTTTCAGGTTTGTCTTGATTGTTTGCATGTTTTATGTTTTATATTGAATGTTGACTGTAGTTTAGATCCGGCTTTAGAAGCCTTTTCAAATGGCCCTATCAGCAAAAGCTACATGTGATGTTACAAATATGGGTTCTTGTTTGTTAATTCCCCACCACCCAAAGTATGGCATGTCAAAAAGCAACATAATCGGTTGGTTAGGCTAGTCTAGGTTAGGCTAGGCTAGGCTAGTCTAGGTTAGGTGTGGTGTGGTCTGTGATTATGTTGCTTTTTGACATGCCATACTTTCGGTGGCGGGGAATTAACAAACAAGTACCCAAATATGTTTAGCTTATTCCAATCGTATAATTACATGTGGAATTTGTAAGAATCCTCAACATTTTCTGTTGTTTGAAGCATTCATATATCGGTGAACACATGAATGCGTTGACAATCTTGTTAAATGGCTCTCATACAAATCGTCATTTAAGAACCCCGTGACCAATGGGCCAAATTCGCAACGGTCCTTTCCACCATGATGGCGTTGTTGAGTAGCTATGCTAACATCGAATCGATACGATGTACGCTTTTCTTTCTATATGGAGCGCCCTCGTTGCATATGTATTAGGCTCGTTATGTCCAATGAAAATTCCATCTGTAGCCAGATATAGGGCCTTCTTCCCATTTCTATGTACTGTATCTCTCTTAATCACCCTCATCCCTCCTCTCCCCCCTTTTCCTATATATGCTGGCTGCGTGGCATCGTTAACCTCCCTGATTTCGTCGTTATAAAAGGTCGAGTACGAAATTGATGAATCGCTCATAAACATCAAAGACGAAAAGTTTGATCACATTTTCTGCTCTCCTGATCTTCTCCTCCGTTCGCGCGTGCCTGCTTCTCACCCCTCCCACCCCCACCCCCCACCCTCGTGTTTCATTCCCTCCTCTCGACGTTCACACTTTTAGGATAGGCGCCTATCGTCGTGTTACATCGTTTCGTTTTTCTGATATGGATCTCGATTCGTACGTGGGGTTGTTCGGTATAGATGGGAAATCTCGTTTACACGTGTCGTTCACGTAAGCGCCGATAACGCTGGGACCAAATGACGATTTGGGGCGGACGACAGCGCCACCTCTCTCCCTCCCTACACATATTTTAATCGAGATTTGAATGACGTCATACGTTTTTGATATATTTCATAGCTCTATAGAGTACCGTGCTTCTTATCAAAAAACCACCATGGTGCATGTTAAGAAGGTCACAAAGACTATTGAGAGGTGACGCGTGATGTTTTCTGACAGGGAGGCGATGTGTTAATGGGTGTGGGTCGGCCATCTTTTGGAACCACAATGTTTGATTCATGTGCATTACAGGTGTTCATTCTTACGAGATTAACCTAACGTGTCGTTAACTTCTCCTGTTTTAATGATGGTTAAGGCAGTTCATTATACAGTATTTCATCATATAAAATTGCTACAAGCAATATGCTAAAACTCCAGAACTCGTTGCCAATATTGTAATGTTAACACCCATACCTCGCTTTACGGCCAAAATGCGTTCCGGAAAAGTTGGCCGTATAGCGAAAAAGCCGTATGACGAATCAATTTTTTTTCTGCATTGTGATTTTAAATTTTTTGCCTTCTAAAACGATGAAACCCATAAGTTGTTTTATTGTTAGCCAAATCCGACCTTGTTTGTGCAAATTGGGGTAACATCACATTTTTTGGCCACTTTCTTTAATTACAGCATTTTATTTTGGGCCGTATAAGTCGTATAACGAAGCATTGTGGGCCGTATATCGAAACAGTGCCATAATTAAAAAAAGGCCGTATAAAGAGCGGCCGTATAGCGAGGTATAGGTGTATTTTTGAAAAATAATTATGCAATGACTAACATTTCTATATGAATAACAAACATTTCAAAGCAAAATATGGAATTTTGAAATTTTGAAATAAGTCAACTATTTAAATACTATATAGAACAGCATATTAATTAGGGTGCTATAAATTAATTTAATTTCGAGAAATACTCACTCCAGATTACATCATTATTCGATTAATCAACGATTACAAATATCAGTGCATGGCGGAAAACGTCTCTTTGAGAAATGCAAGAATTTTACTGGAAAATGATACTAAGAATGGCGTTATGATCTAAAACTGTAAGTTTTTAATTTAAATGTGTGTAACTAAATAACTGACTTAATCGTATTGTATCACTTTAAATGCCTGAATATTGATGTTCGGCAATCACTGCAAGCTTTCAAGCTCACATTGATTGCCAACTTTCAGGGACATGTATACTGCTTATCACTATTATTAGTTTCGAAAATGCCACAATTACATGCGTTATAGCTTTTAGTTTTTAAAATATTCTGAAATCTACATGTGCCCTAACTACTGCACAAGTTGTTAAGATTGGTCATGTGCATTGTTCTACCATGTACACATGCATGGCATACATATATGTCAGATATTTATAAATTTATTCAAGCGTTGCCTTATTTTGTATTGTAAAACACAACACATACACTGAACATGTTTAGAACTTGTTTATTCTGAAAAAATGAGAATTCCACGTTCCTGTCATGCAATATCTTTATAAATTCCATGTTGTAAGAATAATCTGTTAAGGAATTGTATGTATAGGAGATTTCGTGGAGAAAAAAATAAAAAAAGCAAATTACACTGATTTCAAAATTTATAATTGGCTTTGTGTGGGGTCAGTTTAAAGATTCAAAAGTAAAGTGATTATGTATTTCCCTCTGGATGCACTTGCAATGCGTTTTTCCCTAGCCCCTTGTCCCTCTACCCCAAGATTAAATAGGCCTAAATAGACTATATAGATAAGCCTATGTTCAACGTGCTGCAATTTCATCTGCAGGATTGAACGCGAAAGCTGATTTCACACCGGTTGCATTCCAATTGTGTTTATTTGGGGGCGAAATCAGGTTATGGCGTAGACAGGAGCGCCTTAACGTCCTAAATGAATCGCTCCGTGCTTGTCATAGAACAACACCGACCAAACTATAGCGTAATTAGATATAGGGCCCTATATAAGCTTAGGCTTAACGGACTGGCGGCCAATGTTACTTTCGTAAACCAATTTTGAAATGACCAAGACATATATCCTTTGTGTCAAGATTTTGCTTCTTCCCGCTAGATGGCGATGTATCAAGACCCAGCCAATGCTTATAGGCATTTTAGCAAAAGTTACGACATGCATACCTCATATACTGAAACAATTCCAAATAGTGGAGTAGCGAGGATATTTGGCGCCCAGGGCAAAACACCCAAATTTGCGACCATCCCGCCTCCTCCCCTCCACCACTGGTGTTACTTAAAATAAGTGTACTTATCTAAGTTTCAACAATATTGTGTTTAATATTTAATCCAACAAATCCATTTTAATACTTTGGGCGCCCCTAGCCACCGTCGCCCAGGACAGCCACTAATTCCAAATTTTACACATACAATCGGGGTTAAGAACACCTGAAAGCACCTTGCTATATATTAAGGTTAGAAAGACTTGAAAACATGTTTTTTTCAAACTGAAACGTAAAACTTGTTAGAATTATGTGGTGAGCGTTGTTCTTAACTGTGTTACCGAAAATGTGACAATGTTGCATGTAATTAATTTGTTGCACATCCAACAAGTTAAAATTTCCCCAAGTATGGCCTGGTTGCCAAGCCGATAATACTATTCACCGAATTTTATCTAAAAATGTGTTCTCCCTCAACGATGCGTTTATTTAGTCCGCTGATTTTTGGATAAGTAAAAGGGTGGTCTATACAAGTTCTGCATTCGCCACTTCCAAGAGGGAGTTTAATCTTTGAAGCGTGCCTTTGCTTTTCGGTCTATTCCACCCTATATTTAGCGCGCCCGAATGTTTACGCTTACGCGAGCGTAAAGCGAAGCCTCGTCGGAAGTCACGTGCAAGCGCATGCAGGCTTAATCTTTATCCACAGATAAAACTGGCGAATTTGCACCGAGGGCAAAGCGTTTAGGGATCCGGGAGCATGGAATTTTCACACGCTTAAATCGCTCGGATTTTGCAGCAAATTGCTAAATGAATTGAGTCTTCATTTAAAGTTTAAATGCCCGTTTGCTACAAATGTGGTACAAATAACCTCCCGTAAAATGTTTTGTTCTCAAAATAATATTGGAGATTAATGCAACCCGTTATTTGAACATTTATTAACTTTGCAGTATGCCAACCATCTAAACTAACACAAATTTAGTTTCTGATGAAATTATTTTTATGGCAGCGTTATTGTTTTTCGCTATAAATTTGAACATTGCATATATGTGTTTTTGTGCTCAGATACTTCGAGAAAATGTTGGCTTATTTGTATGACTGAGACAATTACGACAGGGAATATGGTTAATTAGTTTTTCTTAATTAATGTACGATACAAAATTGACATTACGCTATTAAAACGCGTTTTAAATTGTTGAATTTTTGTATACATGCTTCAAAGTATATTTCTGAATAAGTGTTTTTGAAAATTGTCTTACCTTGATTTTGGCTTGCTGTATGAGCTCCCCATGCCGATTTGTAAGTTGGTTCTAGAAAAATAAAAAATGAAAAGAAAGGTTTTTAAAATAAAATCACCATAACAGAGTTCGAATTATCTCGTATAAAACCAACAGGGACATTTTGCACTATTACAAGAGGGATACAGAGTACCGAACTTTATTTACTTTTATTGCTGAATTCTACTCATTTGAGCGTTTAATTATAAAAGTAATGAATGTACACGTTTTACATATGTTCTTAAGCATGTGGACGTTCAGAAAAAATTCCGTTTGAGGAGACTTGAGTAGAGAAATTTTAAATTTACTGAATAAGAAATATATGCTTGTACGGGAAAACGTATTTCAGGGGTTGCTTTTAATGCATTGCACTAAAGTTTACATTAAGGGCAGTTAACCAAGAGTTTTTCGCCCTAAATATAACCACAATAGTTACATACTAAATCATGTCATCTAATTTCACTTATTAGCACCTTACCACGTACATGATTTATGCATTTGTCACGCTTGGGAGTTCGTTTACATGTTGCATTTTCACATGACGCGAAACTGATTATTCTAAATCGATTAGTCAAGTCAATTTTGATTAAATCTTGGAATCAACGCGTGAGTTACTTGTTCAGCTTATGAACTTTCAGATGAAGAATCGATTATTAGAACGATTGAGTATAGAGACATTTTCAATTAGCGGAATAAGTAATGCATGGTTTTACTGGAAAGCGTATTTTAGGGGTTGCTTTTGCTGCATTGCGACTAAGCTTCCGTTAGGGGACCGTTGCCAAACCAGCCCTCAAAATACAATCCCAAAATTTACATAGCTTTCACTTTCATTTAGTTATGCCTTTCATCATGCATACGATTTACACGTCTTTTTACTGTTGCATTTCCATATAAGGCTTATAACGCGCAATTTGAATACATAGTGTGGAGAGCACGAGTCTTATTTTGATTGAATTTTTGAATGGATACTATGACAGTTAATTTTTTACTCTTGATTATAGGCTAATCAGAAATCAAGACGCCCTTATCAGATTCTCTTTTTATAATGTCATATCAGTATTTTCCCAACTTGAAATATTTTTAAAACTCGAGATATACCTCACTTGACTTTCAAAGGTAAAAAATGATATATTACCAGCGAAAAGCATCGAAAAGTTAGCTATGCTTCCTGGAACGCTTCGAGTTAGATAATCCGGCGTCGATTGCTTCATGGCGCCGAAATTTACCCTTTTTTTACTTGGAATGATCGTTCGAAATGGAAATTGTTTTAAAAATTGAAAAACGGAAAATCCTAGGACTTTTGAAATGTCCTTATTCCGGCAACCGACGTTCGGAAACGGGCGGGATTTGACCCATGGTTTCTATCCTCAGCCTCGCATTGGCACATAGTTTTTGTTCAATCGCCGAATTCCCGAAATCCGAGTTTTCGGACTTTTTTCCTCTTCTTTCTTCCCTGGGTGACGTCACTACGGAACTCCACAGGTGTCCGCGACTTTCCAACGTGTCACGATGGGTGGCCTCCCTCGTTGATTTGAATATCACTCCGCGTGCGGGGAAATTCCCCGTTTGTTTCTCCGTTCGATTTTTTTTCCCTGACGGATTTCCGTCGTTTGTCAAATCCTTTTCCTTCCGACCTTTCCTTCCGAATAAAAAAGGCTTATTTCCGAGTGGTTGGTCTCTCCAAAGCGGACGGTCAGCTTTGATTTCCTCGGTGGTTAACCGTCGACCATCACCGGAACCGAAAAAGGTAAACTTAAAAGTTTGTGAAAAAGGAGTTTTTCCAACGAGAGGGAAAAAGAGCACATCCAGAGCCGTTTGGACGCGACGCTTAATTGTTGGCGTATTCGGCGCGTTCTCTTTTCCCCCCTCTCGTGCTGCTTCCGTCCCGCCAATTCCGATCCAGCATCCCGTTCGGGCTTTGGCGATGGGCCAATGGGAAAGGCGCGGATCGATGGCCAAGAAACCAATGAGAGCGAATGGGAGGAGCCTGTGGGGCACATGCATCGCGGGGAAAAAGCTTCTGGAAGACCATGCATCCAGACCCTTTTCGATGCATGAGGGATCATTTGCTTTTAGGTCTGCTTGGAGTTTGCTAATTAACAGTGGTTTTGGGTAGACAAAAATGGCATTTTTTTCCCGTGAGATTTTCAGACCAATTCTGACGATGAAATAATGTTCTGATTGTTGCGACAATGAATTGTTGTTGCATTTAAGACATGAATAGGAGACAGGAAACAATTCATCTATAATTGCACGTTATTTCTTGAAAATATTTAGATTTCAGAATTTGACAATCAATTTGCCTTATTCGATCCACTTCTCTATTTTAACTTGTGTGCCTTTAACATAGCATTTCAAATATGGGAGCTTATGGAGTAAAAGGGCGCGGCCATCTTGCAACTTCACACACTCACTGTGATTTATTCAGACTTTACTGTGGAGGACTTGGTCTAAAAATATTAGTTTGCAAGGATATAAGAGGACCCATCCTCAACTATTGTATATTAAGCTATTAAATGGTTAAAACAGTCGTAACTAATTCTATTATGGTTATGGGAGCCCACTTCATTAGTGGGCACATTTTCCATCTGCAAACCGACACCGTGGAAAATTCGCCATGGCGAATATTATGCAAAACTAAAAAATTAAACTGATCTGGACCGATAATTTTAATTGTAAATTACTTTAATAAATTCGACTCAGTATACTATACAGTCAGCAAGCAAATGACAAATGGCTGGGGCTGTCCCGATTTTCAGGAGATGGCTCCAACGTCATAAGCGACCTAGTTATCATCAAATTCGTACATAAATGTATCAAACTGATTTACTAGATTCCATAAGAACTACTACTATACGAGGATTATTTGCGAGTTCCAACTGTAACTTATGATTTCAATTGATTTGCTGACGAATTTGAAACGAGGCCATTGTTTACGCTAGGTTTAATTGACACGCCTCCTCTGTCTAGGGCACCTTTAGTCGATTATATACAGGACCGTTTTTAATCTCTTTTTTATGGTTTGATTTCGTCATTCTATTTTTACCACATAGGCTGAGTGGTATATCTGGTTTAATATAGCCGCCGTCTCGTTGAATCACGCCGGCGCCGCGCTGTTGTTCCCGTGAGGACGTGCAAAAGTGTGCTTTGGCGCACGGAAGCCGGAAAAACACAACTTTTCCTTCCTTCCTTCCTTCCTTCCTCCAAGTTTCCTCTTTTCAATCTTTTTGCACCAAACTCACAAAACCCGCAATTGCAACGCGAGCTTCCAACGCTCGCAACTACGAGCATCACGTATAGACACACACACGAAATAGATGCAGCAATTCGCAAAATATAAAAAAATGAAAGAAAAAAAAAGGAATTCTTTCAACTGTACACCTATTAGCAAACTCGTATCTAATGAAAACCGATGGATGATTAAGACACCTGTGTCTCCAATATTAAGGAAATACATTTCATTAAATGCCCATATCAGTATTTTTATATTGCCAACATTCAGTAATTTCTGCACCTTTCAAACAGTTTAAATGGAACTGTTCATTACTCCTTTTGCATTTCCTTTATGCCATATACAGAGCATGTATGTGAGATACATTTTCTAGAACAATAATATCTAGTTGAGAAAAATGTCCAATTTTCAAATCATTTATTTTACCCTCATCGTGAACCCGTGCGTGTGATCTATAAATACAGTTTCGGCCATTGTACACGATTCATTTCTTTCGTTTTGCACTCGAGCGAGCCACTCGTGTTTTGTCAGGTCGCGTGCCATTTCTATTGCTCTCCAAATCACGTTTCTATTTGCACTCGTCTTCTTCAGACGAAGAGGACGAGACGAATGGAAACGAAATTCTGGCGAACGGCGCTTCGGACTTTGGTCACTATTTTTAGCACCCGAGAAGGGCTGCCACTTCATTCAGGGTTCTTAAATGCTTCGCGGATTAAGCGTCACATGAGGCATGCCTCATCAATGAGGAGGTCAGTCAACAGCACGAGGGCACTTAGCCTCTTTACTCTAAATGGACAATGGTCAGCCTGCGTTGCTTCAAGTTATGTGCAAAATAAATATTCGACGATTATATTACTTCAACACGCAGCAGTAACCTCGAGAAACCTTCAAGAAAAATCGAGCAAAATACTTTATTAAGATGCTCTTGAAGCAGACTCTATAAGGTGTCGAAAATTGAGCTATGTTAATATATTAACAATTAGATTAAAATTTGATTTCCCTTTCAACCCCTGGCAATATCCAATAGCAATCACTGCTAGCATCTTTGCAATCGTGTTGTGCTAACTGTGGGGCCCAATATAAAAGCCTATATCTATATGCCTCTTGATGTAAAAAAGGCATGCGTCTCCGCTTCCCTCTCTAAGCTAGTTTAGATAGCCATACTCGTGTTTGTAGACGCAAGAAGAGGCATGAAAGATTGCGCCTGAAATGTAGCAATCAATGCTGGCATCCATGTTGTGAGGGTTTGCTCACGTTTATGGACAAACAAAAACAGGAGACCTTTGTTTCTTGACGCAAGTAAAGGCACGCGTCTTTCCATGATTCTTGACACGTGACGAGATAGCCACCGTCGTGTTTCTCGACGTAAGAAGAGGCACGCTTAAGAAGATGTATCAAAAACAAAAAAATCGTTATGCCTCTTGACGCAAGGATCTCATTGTGAAAGCCAGCTCCAGAGACGCATGCCTCTCCGTATACCGCCGACATTGTAGATCTTGGTAGCACGCATCATGCCACATGCCCCACTGGGTGGCGCTGCCTTCGCTTAATGGACGCATTAGGGTTTATCTGTAATTAGAAGTAGATCGCGTTTAACTTTTGGCTGCTCTCTCGCTCCGTGTTGAGATGCCCCGGGCTGCACGAGTCGCTACCGGAAGTGTCGCCACAGCAACTGAGATCGATTTGACTGCGTGCTCTTTTCCGTCGACGAAACGCAACTCGGGGCTTCGTTTGCTGCCTCGGTGCGCTTTTAGGCCTACTTGCGCTTCTTTCCACTTTTATACAAAAAAAAAAAAAGATTACGACGTATGAAGGGTATACGCTTCATGTACATGTATATTGTTATATGGAGACGAAAAAGAAAGGGGAGCCCTTAAAGTGCGCGGTGATTGAGGAGGATGTGCTGCAAATGAAGAAAAAGGGAGGAGGTGGGAGGGGGGGGGAGAAGATGCTCACTCTGAAACAATAAACCGAAATCGTTTCGAATCACGTGAACGGATTTCCAATAACAGTAATTGAGTCGCCGTGCGGATTTCTGTTGCGCTTGAGCGAAGATAGATGGCGCTACTTTTTTTAAAGTGCTTTTTCGTGTTTTCAAAACGCAACACAAGGAGATATCAAGTGCGAAGTGATACATAACTATGCATCATTTATCTCGTTTGAATAATGGTCCCTTAAACTTTCAACAAGTTAGCTTGCACAACTCTATATTAATATACATATTAAAGCAACGATGCCTGCACTTGCGAGACACACTGTATGATACAAATTTATTGTTTGGAAAACGAAATTTTAAATTTCAGATCATATTTACAAGATCATTTTTTCAAGTAGCCAATTACAACCGAGCCTGGCGAGTGATTTGACCAAAATTAAACTGACCTAATCCAGTCTAACCCCAAAAAAGATAACGTTTGATCTATGCAGGACTCCGTAAATTTTCGGTCTGTTCGGTCCTTTAAACTGTTGTCCGAATTCCCTACATAAATCATTGGCATTTTTTTAATTTTTTTTAATTTAATAACACTCACAGAGTACATTGTAGGACACTCGGATCCTCATTAAAATTTACATAATAATTCAGACAATAAT
>JAQGAE010005893.1:0-10742 GCA_034696685.1 Julus scandinavius
AACGCTACTAATGGAATGTTACGCGAACTTCTCACCTCTTGGATGACGTATGCATCTAGCTCCTCCTCGACACGTACGGCGAAACCCATTTCCACCATCGTGTTCTCCACTTTCTCATCCGCTATCACGCTAAGGCTGATCTTCGGATTCTGGCCCTTCGGCAGAGCCTTGACGAGAGAAGAATCAAAAAAAGAGGGTAAAACAGAGGTTCAGTGATTCGTCGCCCGACTCATTTGTTATCCGTTAAGGCTTAAGATATCGACGGCCCTAGAGTGCCGAAACAACAATTAAGGAAAGGCCCATACATGCATGTCAGGTAAGGAAATCTAGGGGAAGGTCTGTCCAATTTTTAGAGGAGCAATTCTAGCGTTTGGATTGAAGCATCCGTGGAATGATTGTGGTTATTTTGCGACGACACAAGACCGTCGGATGGTTGGTGGCATACTAGCGAGGAAGACCACAACTTGGAGGAAATGGGTCGGCCCATTCCGTAATACTTGCCATGACAACGGCTTGGCAGTGTTTATCACAGATCACGATATGCAAGTAATCCAGTGCTGCCTTGGTCCACATGCCGTCTTCGGAAGCCTGCGGATCAGGAGAGAACAAATTGCGGTCAACAGTGCTAATAGCCACTGGTGAAAAGAAACCATGATAGACCGCGTTACCGGTACGATTCCATAGAGTTCGCAGCAGAATCCTTGCTGAGGCACGCTATCCGTGACGACCTTCTTTCGGAGCTGCCCAGGGTTCACCGTTTCTTCGTTGCCATAGTCGATAAAGTGTACTTGGACCTGGCCCTTCACCACATCGATCACTTTGGCGCGGTACCACAAGCCGTCCATCTCGAACTGTGCGACGCACATCTGGTTCTTGTACCAGTACAGGTCGTGAGACTGCGGCTGGGTCCCCGTGTACTTCGTCTTCAGAGTTACTCTGATGTACTCCAGTTTTGGACCATCTGCAAAACAACGAGAAAACCGCTGCGATAAAGATTCGATACCGAGATGTGTTTCTTGGTAACACTTGTCAATAGACGAATTGAACTTTACACCATTCGATATTTTTCCTTACTTTTCTCTTTGTCGTGGAGGCAAATTTCCCCAGCGTGAGTGACGTGAGTGGGAATTGCGGTGAACCGCTGACCAACCTTCAGACCCGGTTGCGGCGGTTTCCATTGCTTTTCGGCACCATTTTGCTCCTGGTGCTGCAGCGCCGCGGCTTCCGTGCTGTTTGAGCTGACTAAACTCTCCTCCGACTTGCCAGAGCTCAGCGTGCTGAAGCCAAAGATGTCTTGGTTTGCCGCTGCCATCTGCTGCTGCTCTTCCACGTCCGAATCTTCAGCTTTTACCGCCGTATTCCGCGACCTTTTGGAACGGTAAATTAAAGAATGGAAACGCCACACGGTGGCCGTTTTTCTGCTCTGGATCTCCACACCACCTTTCACTGCATATTTTTTAAACAAAAAAAATCCAAATTGCAGGTTTGGCGGTGACGACTACGGGTTATTCCCAGTTAAGTCGAGGAAAACGACTCTTGCTAAGGGCACACATTTTAACCACCAATAAAATTGTGTGAGAGTGCCAAACATCAAACTAGTAGAAAAGTTTAAAATCGGCGGACGCTGATTAAAGTCCATTTATCACCCGTTAAATTGAGTGTAACAAAGACAACTATCAAGAAGTATCCAAAATGTATGTTCGGATTTTTGCGAAACTGTCTTTTAGCCGCCTTAAATCAAAAAAGAGATCCGGAGCGAACAGGGAGAAACCACATTTGCGGTTAATTAATTCCGGTAAATTGCCAGAATGCAATGTTCCGTTGAGCCATAAAAGCTTCCGTCAACTTAATTTTACCTTCGTGTTGGCAGCGCCAGTCCCCTATCGATGAGTGCTTCTGTGAAAATGACAATCGTTTCCTTGATGGGTTCCAGAGGCCCGGGCATTTTGATTTCCTTTCCGAAAGCATGCACTGGCATCCCGTTATCGTCCAGCTTTCCCTGAAAAACATATCGAGACACTAGTGTACTGAATTCAATCGAATAGCATTGCAGTTTTGCACTTTCTTACCAGTCTCTTTATATAGACATGCTTGAACTTGGTGGCCAATTCTTTCAAGTGCTCGATAGCCACAAACGGCCACTTGCCGCCGCCGGGCGCCACGATTCCCACTAGGTGACATCGGAATGCGGACGCTTGGACCTGAAGGAACTGTTCCAGAATGACCCTAAGCTGGTCCCTCTTCACGGTCAACGTGTTTCCGTAGTCAACAAGGAAAACCTGTTTCGGAAGCAAGAACGTGAGGAAAAAGAAATGATGAATTCTAGAATTCTAACATTGCGGTCAGAAGTTCGAGGAGTCTTAAAGTACTCACCTCAGCAGCATCGTTCCCACAAAACGCCTTAATTCGTCCACGGCACCAGGATTGCTTTTCTGCATTGAAGACCACGCACAGGTCGTCGCAGTTCCACGGGTTCTCCACCGGTTCCGTGTTCTTGTACACACCTTGGAGGGCTTGGGTCATGCTTGAAAGCAAAGACACGCAAGTATTAACGTGGTGCCATACTATAAGCGTTCCCGAAAAAGCACCTTCAAAAAAGGTCCTTACGTTTCCAATTCTGGAAAAACGCCCAGCAACTGGGCGTACATTTCGTCGGGTGATACGACGTGGCTGATGGATACGATTAGCGTAGTCACAGGCAATTCCACTTCGCCTTCCTCGCTTTTGGCAGGTGCTGCGGTGGTGACGGACAGTGTTTCTGGTTCTTCTTTCTCCTCGGTTTTTGCAACGACCTTGTCGATGAAGCTGGAAAAAGGAGACTTGCGGTTTCAGAAAGAGGCGCTGAAATCGTAAACTACTAACGTGATGGCAGTTATCGGATTTTCTCTTACTTTTCCTTGGATTCTTCGGCGTAGCCTCTTACGATTATTTCTGCGTTCAAACAAATTCTAGGCTTTTCTGTGGTGTATAGCGAAACTAACACTGTGTCGTCGAAAACGCCTGAAAGAGCGTTGAATATTAATCCGACCGCGAATACCTCTATAAATATCCACTTTGCCACAAATGGAGATTTTCGGTTTTGCTTAAATTTACCTTCGAACGTGGCCCTCGTCTCTCGTACCGCAGCTTGTTGTGCAAAGTACACCTTGGCCTGAAACGTCAAAATCAAGTCGGTCGAAAGCATCTAAAACGATGGCACGATTTGCAACTTTGTCTACTTACGTTTTCCGACCAGTCTCTCGTGGTTTTTCCGTCGGAGTCATTATCGCCGCTTTCGGTCGGCAATGGCTGGACGTGATGCAAACTGCATTTCACAGCCTAGAGAGGGACAATAATTGCGGTTCTCCTCATTCTTCGACGTTTACAGAGAGCTAGGGACCAGAGAGAAAACTCACCAATTTTGGCCACTTCAGGAACCTTGGAAACAGCTGCTTGACCTGGGTGTAGTCGACGACTTCCATATTGCCGAAATCGACATAGAGAACCTTGATCTGTCTGTCGTCCATTACTTCGAGGACCTCGGCTCTGTACCACGCTCCGTCACCATAGTACCAAGCGGCACAAGCCATGCCTGAATAAACGTTTGATTGTTAATCCGGCCTTGCATTAGGGTGTCGAGTTGGAAATGGAATGTAGTGATACCTTTACACGGTCCCCAAAGAAGCAAGTCCATTTCGTCCATCCCGGACTTTTTTTCTCGATACTGTTTCTTCATCTCTGCCATGACCGTGGCAAGTTCACATCCATACTGAAAGGCGCCAAAAAAACGTTTGTTAACGGTAGGGGATGATAGCTAAAACTTAAAATTGAAAATAAAAAAAAATCGGAGGTGAAGAAAAGTTAAAGCCAAAAAAAATGCATTCAAATTCCTTCGGTTTACCTCACGATTTGAGTTTCGATATAGATTACCGTATTTTACGGACTATAAGACGCACCTCAATTTTTAAGCAATTGTTTCTTAAAAAAAAAAAAAAGTAGCATGAAGTTTTGCAGGCAATTTTTTGAAGAAAAAAGTGCGTCTTATAGTCCGTAAAATACAGTATGTCTGTGGCTTTGTAATTTATAATTACATCTGCTAATTGGATGTAAAAATGACCAGGGGTGTTAACATGGCTGACAACAACAGACGCCGCTGTTCCCTTAGAAGGCAACTGGATCACGCTGTACTTCTCGAGTTTGCTGTGCACGGTAGGCAGCACTTCTGTTTATCCGGAAATAGCAAAATTGTTTATGTAGCGTAGTGAGGCATTGCAATTGAAAAAAAAAATTATCGTTTTTCTAAGCCAGTTCTATGTCAACTGGTGTTATCTTTCAGATTTGAGATATTTTCAATATTGAATTATTAATATTGATTTTATTTAATAATGGAATCGGATGGAAATCACTTCTCCGAAAACTTAGTTTTTGAAAGCGTCTTAATGTTTGTGTTTGGCAAAGTGCAAAACTTACTGAAAGTGTCGTCCGGCACATACGGCTTACGGGCGAAGCAGGCTTGTCCCATGAAGATAAGAGCTTCGCGCACGGAACAAGGGGTTTTGCAGGGCATTTTGCAAGCGCCAATATCCACGTATAGTGTGTCGCCAACATATTCGTATACCTGAAAAACGGAAAAACCGGAGAAATTAAATGCAGTCGGATTTACCTTACGTCGATATTTCTTAAACTCAGATTTGAAGTACGCATTTACGTACACTTTAAAACTTTGGCATAATTTGACCTTATTTCGTATAAACACTTATTTCTTTGGAGATTCAGAATTTCTCGAATTGCATTCCCGTACGCAAAACGAAGAGATGAATTTAGGAATATAGAATGAACTTACGGTTAATAATACCATGATGTTCTTAGTAAATCTTATAAACAGCTTGGTGGCTTCCTTTTTCCATCCCATTTCCTGAAAAAAAAATTGTAAAAACCAATTCAGTTTTGTATTGTTGTTTATTTTCCACTAGTTGAGATTTTTCTCCTTTCCTCACCTCGTCCACTGGGTCGATTTGACCCAAACTGCATTTGATGGCCAGTCTGGGAATGGACGTAAATTCCTCTGGGATTCTGCGCAGCCTTTAAAAACATAATAAACCCATGTCATGTCTGCTCATGTTCCGCGTGAGGTCAACGCGTACATTTACCCACCTGTCTTGGCGAACGATTTCGCTGTTGCCATAGTCGATGAAAAACACCATCACCTTGGGTTGTTTCTCAATGATGCGAGCGCGATAGTAGGACTTGTAAGCTTTGCTGTAGGCCAAGCACAAATCACCTGCGTGGAAATTTAAAAAAAGCGAAGACTTTAACAAGGTTCTGCTGTAGGATTTATACCGACAAGCCCTTAGATTGACACAACACTTGCCTATATTGATCGAATCCACGATGGTGTTCTCTTTATTGTCTTTGTGGCACCAATGCTTAATGCATCTATGCAGCTCTAAGCTGGTCGCTTTGTCTGCATTGCGCGTGACGTAGAAATGCGACGGATTCACGACGAATATTACTTCGACGACTTCAGTTTTCACTATGTTTTTGGGTTTTTTTTGACAAAAAAGCCGCAAGCATAAGGAAGGGTGTTGCAAATTGCCCCTTTGAAGAATTTCTATACTCACGGGGTGTCCAATTCATTGGTTTCCATCTGAGTAACATGACCGACTGCAAGAAATCTATCTTCGGCTGGGATCTGCTTTCCAAAACCGTCGTTTTCGAGCATTCGCTCTTCGCATCTTCCTGAACGGTATTGTCTATGTCAAGCGACTGACCGGAGATGGATTCCAATTCTTAAAAAAAAAAAAAAACATTGGTTAGCACGGCCTGAACGCATCTTCCTGAACGGTATCGTCTATGTCAAGCGACTGACCGGAGAGGGATTCCAATTCTTAAAAAAAAAAAAAAAAACATTGGTTAGCACGGCCACAACATCGTACGCCATTTATACTCTGTGAAAATATTCCTTTTTCGCTATCATGATACAAAATAAATCCTAATATCAGAGTATTACCAGGCATGGAAAGATATTCGTCGTCAACTTCTTCCATTTCGGTTTCGTCATCATCGGAGCAAATTTCTAGGGCATCTTCTCCCACATCCTGGACTTTCTTGACCTCAAGAATGCTAGCCCAGTGAAAACGTTGAAATTGTAACATAACATTGAAAAATACCGAATTCTTAGAAAACCTTAGAATAACGTTTACCTCTCCAAAGTATCTGATGGCAATTGGCTGAGGAAGGAATGTTCGGTTAGGAACGACGTATCCAGATCCGGTCTGAATAAGTAAATTAAAACGAAATAAACAAGGGACTAATAAACCAACGAAACTCTGTATTTCCACGTCTAGACAGCTCACTTGGTCATCATGCTGTGGATTATCTCTGTCATTTCCTTGTCGGGCATTTCCATGTAGCAGGGAATCTCTTGGATTTCAATAACTTTCTTCAGCCATTCCGGATTGAGTATTTCTGAGTTGCTAGACAAGCGTTCTTCGCTACCTTTATACGAAAATGTGAGAAAAATACTGTGAGTTATTTCAACTTTTGGAGAAATAAATTCCGAAAACAACGTGTACCTTACGTACCAGAAATCAGCAATTTTAATCTCTGGCGGTTGCTTTCCATAGCTTGAATCTGCGAAAAATATTTAGCAAATTAATTGTATGTCGACGTTATTTCTGAAATTCTCGGTAGTTTGAGATACCTTACCATTTGTTCTATAAACTTTGTTTTTTTCTTGATTCCTTCTTGAACATTTTTTATTAATTCGTGTTCTCTGTGGTAGCAAAAACAATGCGAAACATCATTAAAACATCTAAGTGAAACAGTTTTATGAAATTCTTGGTAACTGACTGACTACCAATATTCTGTAAAAATATCACATAGGGAATGGACTTAACTAAATTTTAAAACTTTTAAATTTTAAGTAAGTGAAATTCTGACACGTTTTTCAGGATTCACCGGAATCTTCATCAAAGTGAACTTGAAATAATTTGTGACATTTTTCTTTTTTCCCTTCAACAAACCTGAGTTCTAAGATGGCGTGTAAGTTGCAAAACTCCTTGTGGATTTCTATTCCTGTTAAATCAGTCCTGACTTCTATTGCGCTGGCCAACTTTTTCAACGTCTGAAATTAGAACAAAAATTGCCACAAATTAGTATAATTTCGTGGTATATTTCGCAATACTTTATTTCGTTCAATGACATTCACGACCGGTGCTCCTTATTGTTACTTTTCAAAGTAAAATCATTCCAACTATTACATATATCGTGAGTTTGCATTTCTACAGAAACAAAAGCAGGCGAGACAGAAATTCCTCAGTTTTCCGTACCAAGCATTAACTATAAGGATAGTTATAGTCCCTGCAATGTCCATAACCTGATGCACATTAAACATGTTGGGAGGGTCTTTACCCCTAATAGTTTTCAGGTTTCTGCGATATGCGTGACAGAAATTACAATTCCACCCACAATTAAGCATGGCAATGATTCTGTACTTATTATCTTGCTCCCAACCATAATGGGACCATCAGGAAACATTTGAGAAATTATGTCACTGGATTCTGGAATTAAGATTAGTCAAAATGTCGATAATGATCTTAGACTATTTTCTTCCGGAAGTTGATTTAGGAACACTAAATTATGCAATTTGATTTATTTTTTAAAAGTTTAGACATTTAGTTTTTCAATGAAATGGAATGTCAAAAATAATACACTTGTTTTTAGTAATTCAGTTCAACTCGGTACCCTAAAGTCGGCACGCGCAATTTTAGCGCTTTTTTCAGTGTATTAGGTGATAATATTCCTAAAAAAAATATAATAATAATAAGAATATGCCAACAATAAGTTTGGAATTATTAAATCTTTTTTTGCCTACAAGTAAACACCATATCTTATTTGATTAGATATTATGGGAGATCAAGGTTGCCAACCAAAATTCATACTTGTGTGTTATGGGAACATGAAACTTAGAATAAAATATCAACACTTGCTTGCATTTGCTCTTCGTATTCTTCCATCTCACACATATATTACAAATAATTATATTCACTTTGATAAATTACGAACAAGAGTGTGATATATTTTCTATGTTCTTGTTCTTTTTTTAAATTTCGAATGTCGTTGCCAAGGCAACCGTGGAATCAGAACGCATGCACGTGCCCTTTTTCGAACAAGAAGAACATTCCCATCGTCGCCATTTTTATTATTGCTTTAAAGAAATTACACGCCATTCGTACCGCAAAATATCCATTTTTTCTCCGCATTTTTCACGCAATATTAGATTTCGAGGTTGATTTTCCTCTTGAAACCACTGCCCTGTCCAACGATTAAACTTGAATTGCGGTTTCGTGATTTGCACACGCCATGGTCAGGCAAACGGCAACGATCTTCACGACCCACGTCTTAATTGTCAGAAAAACAAAAAATAAAAAAATCCAAAATGCTTTTGTTTAATGCATGGATGCCTCGCCTCAATAGCAATTAATCGTAATTGTTTCTCGCGGTTTTGTATAAAATCGAGATGCGATGTGCAAATGTAAATATTAGCTCGCTGACCACTCTCCTGGGTGGGCTTTAGTTATCGTCTTGGATAGCATTTTGGAAAAAATCTGACAGTTATGTGGACATTTTTAGTTCTAGGTAAGATTTCATTTTTCTTAGTTTTACTTCGGGAAAACTCTTTAGTTTTTTTAAAAAATGCGCACACGAAAATGCCATAACAGTGGACTTTTTCATGTATGCTTTTTCTTCTGGTTCCTGGAGATCATTATTCTTAACGAAAAGGGCCTCTCTGTGCATATTGCGACATTTGACAACTTGTACATACATTGGGGCCCATAAGTCCAGGTTCATATTTTTGACAACACGTCCTTGTCATTGAGTGAAAGTTTAGCAGTTGCTGGTTTAGGGGCCCCTCATGGCTGTGAGGGGGACCTGAAATAAATTTTGCTTGTGGGCCCAAGAATTGTAGTAATGATACTATACTGTCATGTCCATGACAGTGAACATATTGAAAACATAGTTTGAATTTAGCCAAGTTTTAAAAAAAAAATATATGACGTTACTTATAGTTTTAGTAAAGGTGATCATTTAGGTCCTAAGCTAATAATTATATAATCGTAACTTGACATTCAAAATGGCCGTCTGTATTTTCTATTCCCCAGCACTCGTCACTTCGGCTTGCTGTTTTCAACAGGTAGGTCCCATGATTTCTATTATAGTTTTATTAGTCACCAGGGTTTTGCTCGCACTCGCCACAGATGGCGCTAGGCGAAATGTTGCCAAAAAATTACCCCCTTTTTCCGCAGTTTCCAGACATACGGGAAGACGATGTCTTGGACCAGTTTGTGGAGGAGGCGGCGTGGGAACGCAACCACTTCCGGAACGAAGCAGTGCCCCCTGCGGTCAAGAGCAGCAGCAATCACGTGATCCCGTCCTACGACCAGGTTCGAACGCCGCAGCGACCTCTCTTGAACGGTACGGTGTCGGACAGTGTCCAGTCTGGAAGCTATGTGGCCCCAGCGGCCTCCGCGCCCCCTAGTGGATACTCCACCGTTCCGGGAAAGTCCGGTGTGGACTATCCAGTACACACCGAGGTGCCTCTGACCGCCTTTTACTGCTACAACCAGCAACATCCCGGATACTATGCTGATCCAGAAGCAGGATGCCAAGTAAGGATATCAGCCTTCAGAACCCCCTGGCGGCGAGTGGGCCTTTAGCATGTGGGATCAGACTGTCTAAAATGAGCTATCAGATACTCAGAATGTGTGATCATACCTTCAGAATGTGTGATCAAACATTCATGATGCATGACCAGACAGAATGTTGGGAAAAGTGTTGCCACTGAAACACTGATCGTTTGTTTGTTTGTCTATCCGTTCGGTTAACCAGGTGTTCCACGTGTGCAACTTAGAAGGAAGACAGGACAGTTTTCTGTGTCCACCTGGCACTGTCTTCAACCAGCCCTATTTCGTCTGCGACTGGTGGTTCAACGTCGACTGTGGCCAGGCGACTCAATACTACGCCCTCAATGGAAAACTGCACAGCAAAGTCCAGCGGACATTGTCCGGAAGCCACGAAGACAGTAACAGACGGAAAGGGAAACAACAGGCAGAGGAGGAGGACGATCCTCGGTGGCGCTCCAGACAGTAGAAGGGTAAAATACCGAGCAAATATTATGGCGCTGGACGCTGCCACGATGGCATTATCGCGGATGGAACTGTTTTTTAATTATAAATAAATAAACATTTTTAATACATTTTCGTCTTTGATCGAACTATTGCTGATGAACAGTGAATTAAGAACATAAATGATAATCATCAATCAAAAATACAAGAAATTAGTTAATTACACAAAATACCAGTCTAGCACCCAAGAATTAATCAATAAAAACACGAAGTTGACCAGTCAAGAAGAGCAGATAATCAATGCAGAAGAACAAAAAATCATTGAAGAACAGAAAAGATGGTCGGTGAAGAACACTAATGATAGATAGTCAGTGAAAAAGAACCAAAATCATTCAAAAATACTAAAGATAGTCAGTGAAGAAGAACAAAAAATCATCCAAGAACACTAAACATGGCCAGAGAACAAGAACCAATTTTTTTTTTCGAATAATCCAAAAGATGGTCAGTGAAGAAAAACCAAAAAAATCCATTGAAGAACACTAAAGATTTTTAGTGAAATATAACTAAAGATGGTCAGTGAAGAAGAACAAAAAAGAACAGGACCGGTGTCATGAAGAACACGAAAAATCCCCTAAG
>JAQGAE010005894.1:0-10741 GCA_034696685.1 Julus scandinavius
CTGCTTTTGATTTCTTGACCCTTTTGCCCTAAAGTAAGGTACGGAATATTTATTCAAAACGCATAAACATGAATTTTAGGTTAGGTTAGGTTAGGTTACTTTTTGCAAATTTTTTGTAAAAAAAAAAAAAAAAAAATCGTTTCCGCGCCTATTTTCGAGTTTTTAATGAAGTTTCCTCTCGTGTAAAAACATAACATCCATGTTTTTACCAATTTCCAAAAATGACGTAAAGTATACTTTTGCCGTGGCGGCACCTCCCCTTCGCAGGTCTGCTTCCCTCCCCCCCAACATTACCCGTACAAAAATAATGTGCAGAAAATGACAAGAAAAATATCCCAGTGCATTTCCAGCAGAAATTTGATACAACTCTTCAATTTGTATTCCCAGAAAATAGTTTGCACAGCTTTCAACCAAATTTCTGCAGAATTTTAAAGATGCTTTTTAAACTTTCAGAAATATTCTAAACTAATAAACCTCTCTAAATTAATAAACCTCCATAAACTAATAAACCTCCATAAACTAATAAACCTCCATAAACTAATAAACCTCCCCAAAACATACTTTTCTGCAGAGGTTTAGGACGCTGAATTCTGCAGAAATCAGAGTCATTTTTTGAATGGGTACCCTCTACAGGGGCTGGGACCATTTCACCTTTAAAAATCTCATGTCTTTTATAACACATGTTGAAATGCCTTCCCATAATTCAACACTTGCCGGTATTTGTTATTACGTTTAAAGCCTAGTCCACACCAACGAAAGCACAGAGCAAAACCAAGGTTTTGGAAAACATGTTTTCGATACAATTTTGCTTACCAAGTTTCCGTTCGCCAGGAATAATCGAAATGTGTCAGAAAATGGCCGTTTTTCGACACATGTTTCACAAACACTTCTGGACACACCAAGGTAGCATGTGTATGATTCATGTTTCTAAATGTTTCTTTTGGTGCATACGCACCTTTAAAGCGTGTTTTGATGTTTCGTGTTTTTTGCTTTTGCTCCTTGGTTAGATATATTATCCTTGCAACAATATTTTATGCAGATTATCTTAATGCATAAATACCATGGTATATATTCTGCATGCAAAAACAGAACAAAGATAAAAAATAAAATAATTAAAGTTTATAATTATGCAAACTAAGTTATTCATGATGAGCAGATATAAAACCTGGGAGGTCGGTCAGTATCACGTGAGAAAATGCATGCAAGACTAATCTCATAGTAGTTTTTGCACACACAAAAAAATATGTTTCTCATCTACAATCCCATATATGGGCACTTTCACATGCAAATGTCTCATCAATTCATATAAAAATAATATAAATTACAGGGTTTAAAAAAAAATAATGATATGGACGAGCAAATGAAGGTCGAGTGTTTCACTGTACTTTAGGTAGTACCTTCTCGAAAATAAAAAAAATATTTAAAAAATGGAAATTATACCAGTTTCATAGTATATTCCGGATTATTTAATCTGATAGAGCAATTTTTTTAAAAAATTTTCAGCTCATGGCACACTAAATTAGGCTTCGAATTGCCATGGCACACCAGGCCATAACGATTGAATTATGCTGAACAAAGTTGAACAAACATTTGTTGCATCTTATATATAGATACCTATGGTGCTGCCACCTGGAATATATCTCACGCCCATATAAAGATAAACAAATGCCTAAAAAAGCAAAAACGGCCATTTTCTGACACATTTCTGACACATTTTGATGTTTTCTGATGTGTCATAGCAATCGATCGAGAGGCAGTCCGGATCAAAGTTATGGCGCTTCTACCAAGGCCTGTACAAGATGACGTAGCGGATCGCAACACATGCTTTAAATTTTGAAACGTCGCCGGCGAAACTGAAAGCACTTGGTTAAATCATCTAAGTCATGAAATACAGACGTTGACAAAAGCGCTGTACCAGGCTACCAGCCAATGTGAAGCTCCTCCTTGTTTCACGAAATGTGTCTCAGGTGCGTACACTCGTGTTTTTTTCCCCGCGTGAATTTGGGACACATGTTTTGAAAAACATGCTTGGAACTTTGTCTCAGCATTTCTTGTGTATGTTTTATGTGTCTGTGTGTTTCGTCTGGTGCATACCGACCTTAGGACCAGGAGCAAAACTGGTATAGCTTCAAGCTTCTAGGTGGCATCACCGTAGGATAGGAACCTTCATAACAAGATTTAAATGACTGTTTGGACAAGGGTAACCACTAATCAAATATGATCTCCAAAACACTATTGTTTGCCACTATATTAAAACTAAAAGTTGATTGACAAATGATTGGTCACTAAATAAGTGTTATACTGATTTCAAGCATAAAAAAACATAGTGATAATCAAAAATGATCAAGTGCATTCATCTCAGGTATCTTTAATATGAGTTTAATGGCTGATGCCCTTAGTCTAACTTATGATGAGAATGTGAACGATAAATTCAGAAGCGTGAGAAAATAAATTTTCCACTTGCTTTAACTTCAGTCAAAAACCAAAGCTCTTCAGTAAGGCTTAACGTTTCTCATCACTTTCTTTCGTCCGTGCAGCAGTAATACGTATAATGCCAGAGTATAATTTATGCTTGTTTTTTTTGGTTTAATATTTTCCCAAAAGGTCCGCAGAGGTTCACCTCCCATAAAATGTTTGGCATTATAAGCAACTCTCGTTATAGAGAGATCCCAATAAATGCACGTGTGCGAAGAGGCGACTACATTGCACGCATGGACTAAACATAAAGATGGGAACAGTAATTTCAAGATTTAAAACTCACGATTAAAATAATATAAATGCACGATGCTGAAAATCGTGATCACGTATCCTGTTTATGAATTATTTGATGTATAGTATATGGAAACCCCAACTGAAATGAATGAAAAAATGGGGCACTGGTATGCTAAGATGCAGAAAGAAGGCATCAAATTAAGTTAATCAAAAAAACTAGTTATTCACATAAATAATTCTGATATTGAAATCAGCATATATTAAAAAACAAAAGTTGAACCAGTGTGATGCTTATATAATTTTTCCCCACTGCTGAAGCATGAAATCAAATTTTTGGACTTACAAAATTTTCTGTTTTTTCCTCATGTCAATCACATGGTATTTTTAGGTTAGGTTAGTTTAGGTTAGGCTAGGTTAGGACTAGGTTACCCTTCAACCCTTCAACAAGCCAACAGCTGAAACCGAAAATATAAACCCCAAAAATTTTCTAAGTCCCACATGGTCGCCTTACGGAACCCTTACCCATCGTTTTAATATTATTTCACTTTCATATTTAAAAATTGTTATTTTTCTTGTAAAGGGGATACAGTTGAGGGGGAACAGATAGTTGAGTAGCTTCCTGAAGCAAAATTCCACATTCAATTTTTATCATTTATGAATTTCAAGTTAGATTACATTTGGTTTTGTCACAATCAAAAACGTGTTGGTATTGTAAAGATAAGAAACGTCTGCAGGTGATAAGTATATAGTTAAGTAATGTATATAAAAACATGTTCGTCAAGTAACTCCACCCATAACAGCACAACTTGTAATGTTCCTCAAACTCATCAAGGCATATTGGCACCTTTCTAGTGTTTGCTGTTATAGACCCTTGGCACATTGTAATAGAACCTTCAATTAAATTTCGCAACTTAATTGACGGCGAGTGCAATTATGTAATTTATTTATTATTGCAATTGTAAGTGGCTTATTAAAGTATGAAGTGACTCATGCTATGAATTGACGGTAAATTTGTTAGATTTGTTGTCGATTTCTTGTTAAAGTTTTACATAAAAGATGAGGAAATGTATAAAAATGCCGGATATATTGTATGAAGTACGTTTTTATTTTCTTTATCTACTAGAATACTTGAAAAGGTCCAGTGGATTTGCGAGATGCACAGTATTTTCAGCACCAATTAAAATAAATTTATGTCGTTATTTGACTTGAATTATAACGTTTTCATAAAAATAAAAAATAAAATTGAAATTCCGGTTACAATACGTGTTACATCTTCAATAACATTGTTTTGTTGCTTTAGATAAAGTATGTTCAAGAGGAAAATTTACATGTACATCTGCAGCATGTGTTTCCATTATTTTGTACATCTCCAAAGTAGGTATGGATATCTTCAACCAAAAAGTTACTTAGAGTGAAAAAGAATGCATACATCGATTTACTAATTAAAATATCCCTATTAAAAATACAGTCCTCTTGAATGTTTATCATTCTGATAATAAATATTGAGCCTGTCTACTTGAAATAACATAACACAACCCAATTCACAATTTCTACTTAAAAGGAGTTGTCTATTTTTGACTTTTAAGTGGCACTACAAATCCTAAATTTGTGGTACTACAGTTTGGTATCACTGTTAAAATCTCAACAGGACTTTTTTGGAGAAAAAATCCATGTCTTTATCATTGCTACTGGGGCCAGTGCATAGTTGGAATTCGTGGACTATCTATGGAATGAATGTCTTACAATAATTTTTCAGATGAAAATACTTATAATTTCATTTAAAACAATATCGCACACCCAAAATTACATATCGGAATGCGAAGTACCCTTGTAAAAGTTCATAATGGCCTAGTTTTGGGTATGGTTTATTCAATTACAAGTGAAGATATATAAAAGCGGGACATGACAACCTACACAATCAAATATTTGTGTTTAATGGAAGGAAAAAACTACATGTATTTTCATTTGTCCAACCTGGAATTCCTCGCCCAATCTTTCCTTATGATCCTTATCCATTTTTTTTGATACATGAAACTGCGCTTCGTAAATGAGTGACCAAACTACTAAATAGTTCAACAGTCGCTATATTGTAAAATGTTTTTATCTGGCGTCGAATCACGTTTTCACAAACAATTGTTTCTGCACAGAGTGAACCAACTCCCCTGTTTTCAAACATAAATTAGTTTTTAAGAGGGCCATAGTTCAAAGGTTGCATTTTTGGGCGTATACTCGAGAAACTGCATAAACTTCATTAAAATGTTTTTAGTACACTATATTCTTATCTTTTTGTATACTTTCTTCACAAATTTCACTTTAAGCACAACTAGATTCATTGTTTCGCTGTCCGGATGGCCTAAAAATAATATATTCGAGGCCTGCATGTTTCAGATACAAGAAGGTTGGTCCCAAATATGCAAAAAACTTGGTGAATTAAAGGTCATCAGGTCAAGTTAATTATTTATATGCTCGTCGTCCTTACAAACCCACTTCCATATATTCAAATCCAAATTTGAATTATTTAAAGTCAATATACCGGAAATTAGAATGGTCTCTATTGTTCTAGGGTTATATAATTCTACTTGACTTCCTCCTTTTAAAACTACTACATACAATCACATACACATTTCAAAGCATGGTTCAGTACAACCTAACATGATTTAAACATACATAATGTATATATTGAGTCATAAAAAAGTAGAACCCAATAAAAAAAATCACAGCTTTGTGAAAAATGCTTCGATTTAAATGAAATTTGGCACTTATATAGAACAATAGTGTAGGAACTAAAAACTTCTTACGCACATGGAACAAATCTCGGATTTCTTGAGAAACAGTTGAACTGCTGCAACGGAAAACGCCACAGTTCATGGAACTCGACCACTGACCACCAAACAGTCCAGACTTGAATCCGGTGGACTACAAAATTTGGGGAGTTCTCCAGGAAAAGGTTTTCAAATAGAAAGTTAATAATATCGAAGACTCGAAACTACGAATTAAGAAAACTTGGATTGACTCGATCGTATTATTATCGATTCGTCAATCATAGAATGGCGCGTTAGACTCCGGGCTTGTAATAGGTCACCGGAGAAATTTTGAGCACATTTTATAATTCATTTTTTCCCTACACTATTGTTCTATGTAAGTGCCAAATTTCATTTAAATCGAAGCATTTTTCACGAAGTTGTGATTTTTTTTATTGGGTTCTACTTTTTTATGACTCACAGTGTAACTAAGCCAGAATTTAATTAATTTCAAATACGGTAATATCAATAAATATTTGTTGACTGAAGCATTACATTGCATAGCCTACATGAAAACTACAAGCAACCACACCCTTAATACGTGTTTCTAAATAATCGAAAATAGCACTTATGAAATTAATTATGTAACCCAATTATGTAGACCAATACTTCCGTATTACACTTCCCTATAAAGTAATAAACTTAGTGGACCTTTAAATTCGACAAAAGAGAAATATTATTCAAGTAACACATTTATCATCATTATTATCACCATTATTATTCCTGTTTTTTAAAAGTTTGAATAGTTACTTATTCAAGAAAAATAAATTTATCTTGGTCCAAAAATATTGCATGTCAGTTTTCTTGACGAATAATTTTGTGAATATTTCAACCAATTTTGGCCCATTTTCATAATTGACATGGCGTGCTATCTGATGAATTATGGCCAAACATTAAACCATTATTTTCAATCATTGCTGCATTATATTTATGATTCAATTTTAAATTTACAAAAAAAGAAATTAAATTATATGTTGCTTTGTACAAGCTAACATTATTATTTTCGAGCATATGAAATTTTTCAATATTATATATTTTTATACATTTACGGTCATCGAAAATTGTTGAACCAAAAACGACTGCTTCATAATAGAGATTTTCCCCCTCAAGCATATTTTAGAGGAAGTAATAAAGTATTTCATGAAACTTTATTCGTTTTTTTTTGTCATAATCTTATTCAGACTTTTATTGCAACTGACTGTGGATAAAACCAATTTACCGTTCTAATGCTACTTTCAAAGACTTTCAAAAAACTTTTCAAAAAACGTTCCAAAAACTTGAAATGCCAGATTTAAAAATCTCGATATTAAGTTTCCCCACAATTAGTTAGAAAATTTGTCAATAAAAGTAATAGATAATATCTTTAATAATCAAACAGCCAATTTTTTATTAAATTTATCTTATCTTGGCTTTTCTAAAAACTTTCATATCCTAGTGAAAATTTCATTAACACCAACATGACTGCTCAAGCAAATTCAAAGTTAAAGCTCGAGTAGTGTAGTAAATTTAAAGCTAAAGCTCAATTACTTTAGTAAATTCAAAGCTAAAGCTCAAGTACTTTAGTAAATTCAAAGCTAAAGCTCAAATAGTGTAGTAAATTCAAAACTAAAGCTCAAGTAATGCAGTAAATTCAAAGCTAAAGCTCGAGTAGTGTACTAAATTTAAAGCTAACGATGAAGTACTTTAATAAATTTAAAGCTAAAGCTAGAGTAGTGTAGTAAATTTAAAGCTAAAGCTCAAGTACTTTAGTAAATTCAAAGCTAATGCTCGAGTAGTGCAGTAAATTCCAAGCTAATGCTCAAGTAATGTAGTAAATTCAAAGCTAAAGCTCATGTAGTGTAGTAAATTCAAAGCTAAATTTCATACAGATGCACTAGGTTAAAAATATGGGTTCAAATTAACAATTAATATTACATGAATATTTGTAGAAATCGGGGATCTTGCAGCGATTAATCATATCAAGCAACAAAAGTTGAGACAGTACAGGATACCTAATTGTCAGATTCGTAAGTTTTACCTCAAATATTCACACATAATTTCTTGTATTTTAAAAGCATGCATAATTACTAAAAGTTCATGCATAAAAAGACAGCATTGCAGAAACATCTTGCTTACCTTCCAAAAGAGTCTTTGGTGGCTCTGCAACATCTGGAGGATTCCTTGGGGGAATTGCGATAGCCATTCATCACTCCCGAAGATCCACAATTGAAAATCAACTCTGTCGATTTGCTTGAAGAAATTAAAAGTCAGCACAAAATGTCGCAGCAGCACACCAAATCCGATGTTTTTTGTTTTGCCTTCACAAACTAACAGTACAGAACCTGCAGTTGTATCTGTCTAGGAGCACAAAAGCAGGCCCATCCAGCAGGTGAGAGCAACTGGCGCCTTATTCCCATGACGTGCCAATGTTGAATTTTTGCCAAAAACATACAATGAGGCTTTCGAAGGGAGTTTTATCTAGAGAGGTACAGCAACAAGCACTCCATGGTGCAATGCCCCGGTCGGCATTGACAGGAACCAGAGACTGTTGTGTTGTTCCCTTCGAAGACTAAGGCAAAAAGGATATATAGGTTGGAGAAAGGACAGGGAAGGCTTATTAAGATAGTACAGGTAAAAAGTGTAAGGGGGTCGAAAAAGGGGGATGGACTATGATTTGCAGGTACTGCGGGTATTATCTCACTTCCACCTCTGCACACCAGGGGAGTTGCTGTTCTCCCCCCTCTCCTCCTCCTCCACCTTCTCCCCATTCATCATTACAGGACCGTGAAGACAGGTAGTCCATCTATGTTGTGACCGAAGGGTTGGACAGGGTTGAATGCCTTGGGTGGTCAGCTACCGTGGCTAAACAACAGCGGTGGTAGCGCGTGATAATACATGACAAAAACAGCAACTATAATTGAAGGTTTGATGAGAGAAATGCAAGTGAAAATGATTTTTGCACGAAGGTAAACTGGTTAGGAACGACATTTATTTCCGGTGTAATTAATGATAGACGAAGGTTGGAGTATCATTAGGGATGGAATGAAATAATTAATAAAAATTTCCACCAGATTGAAATCGCATCGCTGGTGATTATCCCTCAGCTCTTTAAATCATCCTGTATCCTGATCTGAGGTCAAGCATTTGGACAAGCTTACACTGAGTAGTGAAAGATGACAGAAACTTTTAAAACGTCAAATTGTAGAATGATTGTTTCTGTTTTTTACCTTAAGGGACCTAGCTTCCATGTCCTATCCATGGATTGATAAAACAAAAAATCCACAATTTTTAAAATGAAATACATATAGTTTTAATTGTAAATTTTAATACAAAATTATTTTTGAGTGAAAATTAGGGTGTTCAGAAAATGTGTTGGAACATACATTTTGGCCCATCCTTTAAATTTCCAAGCACCCGTTTCACTGCCAATTCCACGACACTTATTCAGATTTTTCTGATTAATAGAAATTCCCTGACCTCCAAGAGAAATTCCAGCATAAAATTGTGTGTAATACAAAGTTAGGCATGCATAATTCCAGACTTTCCTGAGGTTTGAAAATTCAAGTACATT
The DNA here is from genome assembly GCA_034696685.1 of Julus scandinavius. Lineage (NCBI taxonomy): Eukaryota > Metazoa > Arthropoda > Diplopoda > Julida > Julidae > Julus > Julus scandinavius. The sequence goes on from JAQGAE010005894.1 coordinate 9,064, forward strand.
TGGAATTGGGGACACATTTCCTCTGGCGTCCATTTCCTTTTTCACTGACCTTTAAAACTCAAACAGAAAATCCAAAAACAAAACTAAAATCATTGTAGACGCAAATAACGGCTTTTCCCCTCCCCCCAGATGCCAGCAGACCCCTGACCTCCCCCTTCCTCTCAAACCCCCTCCTGAGGGCGTCCTTTATGAATGTCCCTTTATTGATATTTTAAAATCAAATAACGTAGTTAAATATTTCAGAGAATGTATAAACTTTGGTATTAAAAATATAAATGCAAGGTTTTTCAACTTTACTCGAAAAAAATTGTTGTTCGACTAGTAATTAAGAGTGTATACTCAAACTTCACTTAATTACAGGTATATTCATTAAAAGTTACCTGCTTAAAAAAAATAAAGTACAGCGTCGTGCAAGCTGTCAACTGTTTTGAACATCCAGCCACAAGGGGTCATTAAATTTTTATGACAAAAATAAAGAGTCAAACAATGGCTACGTAGCATCACGACACAACTAATTGGACCGAAAGTCCTTAACGCCCAGTATTAAAAAGAGGTGTTAATTATAATTATGTACTGTAATCCAACTAGAGACCGGTCGACAGATCGTTGATAAAGTTATTAGAAGATGAAAACATGTTGGCTGATAACAATGGAATTTGCTCATTAAAATTTATTTTAATATCTGAATGACTTTAGAGAAGACCTGTTCATCTGGTCATTAGTGCCCATTTTGTGTTTTCCGACGTACTTAGAAATAAATGCAAAAACAACCCAGATTTCTACAAAAAATAGACAATATTAAAGCACAGAAAAGCTAATGCAAGTGTTGTTAAAAAGCTGTTTGTTATAATGCAAAAATGGAAATACAGAAAACGGTTCGAAAGAACATTCTGGAAATTTATTTTGTCTATTTTATTGCATAATAAAAGTGCTAACAAATCTATTTTTGTTTAATTGCACTAATTACAGAGTCCGTAAAGTCTCAACAAGACTATGTTGTTGTTAACATGTTTAAATTGCTTAAGCTGGGTCCACGCCAATGAAAGCAAGGAGCAAAAACAGAAAACACGAAACATAAAAACACGCAGGTGTAAAAACCCATGGGGGCAGATTTTGACCTCGTTGTCTGGGAGCCTACTGGGGCCTAATCGGCGACACGTGGTGGCGAGGTTATTCAGGCCACATTGAATGAGGGCCGTAAAGTGGAAACATTTGTTTTCTTTGTTCCCAACCGACTCTTGGAAAAAAGCTTTAAGCCCCATCTCCACTGCAGTCAACCGACGGCAACAATGTAGATCAACATAGTCAGCTAAAACAAATTTAGAAAAAAAAATGTTTGCCTACCATGATGTTTGAGCAAACGTGTATCACGTTTTTTGTTGCCATAACATGGTTTCGTCAACATTTTTCTGACCGCTCGGGAGATGGTCCAGATCAAAGGGGGAAAATGTTGCCACTTTATGCCCCATCACACTTGCCGCACTTTCGTGCGTTGCAGGCGAAAACGCCATCTGGCGAACAACGCACGCAATTCAGTGTTGATGCACACTTGCCGAACACAGAAAGAATGTGCGTGCCTATAAACAATATAAAATACGCACATTCTTCAATTTTAAATTCAATGGAAATAAAATATTGTTTTTAAATATAAAATTATATTTATTTACAGGTTTAATAA
>JAQGAE010005895.1:0-10741 GCA_034696685.1 Julus scandinavius
CGAACATGGTTCGTGTTTTGCAAGCTCTCGAACAGTAGCACGCGCATTTTTGCACGTGCTACAGTGAGAACTGCTATCGAGAACATCTCGAGAGTAACTCACGCGGAAATGCACAATTAAAGTGGTATCATGTTCTAAAATAGCCAACTTTATAGGATAGCAACATCAGAAGTTCAGAACCATGGATGACTTCTGCAGCTATTGTAGCAATTCAAAAATACATTTGTTATCATGCTAATTTTAAGTTGTTTTCAAGCTGACTGTGTAGGGTAATTGAAGGTCAAGCTCAATCATAAACTAAATATTTCTTAACCATGGACTGTACACTTACGTTTTTGGGCAATCTAAACAATTTCACTGCAAAAATTGATTACAAATTTGAAATTGGTTTTGAAGGTTTGGTTTCAGAGGTTTTCATACTATGTTCAGTCTACACCAAGAGTAATTGAACAGGGATTATCAGCAGTCAGTGGCCCCAGTATGGCCTCCCACATGAACGGTTTGCAGGGGTGTAATAATTTGCATCGAGTGAAAGATATATAATAAACTGCCGTTAAATATGTCGGGAGATAAAATGCAAACACTTCCCTCGATGTTTAAATTGAGCTAATATTTTTCGTTAAGCGTAGTCGTATTTCAGCTTATAATAGCATAAAGCGACTCTGAATACTTCTGTAGGCAGCCCTCTGCCATAAACAACATTTGCCAGCCATAAACGACGATATGTATGCATAAGCGAAATAAATTTCTTAAAAAGCATGAGACTCGTGTATACGAGTGAATGTTGTACTACATCCAATTCAGTTTTTACACATTTTAATCTAAACGAAATGTAAAGTTTGTTGGTATATAACAGAAATTCAGGAATAATATATTATTCCTGAATTTGTCGATTTTTTTAATATGCTTTATATCTGATTTCGTTAATTATATTGAATATAGTATATATATATATATATATATTTATTGTATTTATAGTTATTTGATAAAGACAATCAAAGTGTCCAGATTAATTTTCTTGAAAAATGCGAGCATATTTCAAGGAATTCAAGGTTCTTCCTTTAAATTTACAAAGACCCATCTAATGGCTGAGTTATCACAATATTCGTCAAAACAGCCTAAACATTCTTCTACAGAAATTCAAAAAATAGTTTTTCAAGGCCCTTCCAATGGAAAAGTATCACATTTTTTGTCAAAAGAGCCAGAACATACGCCTACAGAAATTCTACAAAAAATTTTCAACTAACAGAAATTTTCCAAAATGGAGAGAAAATTCCACTTTCGAGAATCTCAAGCATAATTTCGAGATGATAAAAATCCAAGCACATTTTCCGACTTTCCCGATTTTCAAAGCTGTTGGATACCCAGTACAAATCTGCCAAATAGACTGTTACCCTATTCAAAATAGACTTAATATGGTTGAAAAAAATAACTCAAAGGAGTATAATACAAAAACGCGAATGTTTTTGTTAGACGAGTAGCCATTCGGTCATGATTCATTGGTTTCGAAGATAAATCGAATCTTTGGTGAAGGCAGTCAAAAAAACGTGACTTCATGATTCGCTGCACATCCATCAACTTGATGAATGATAATAATTAGCCAGAGATTGAAATGCCAATTTTTACGACCATGCTTGGTTCTTTCCAGAGATTAATCAGCTTACACAAAGAGAATTAATGCATTGATTACATTGATTAATGCTAATTTCTTTTTTTTTGTCTGACCGAAATATAAACTACGTGGAGTTATACATAGAATAAAATGATGTCAAGAGAAAATCCTTTCCAGAAATCTATGATAGTTTTTATATTGGCCATTGCCCATTTTCTTAGACAACCATTCCGTCAAAGTGACCATCTAGTTTTGTCCGAATGAGAAGAAATGCAATTTGATTAAATATCCTTATCCCAAACGAAATGAATATCCTGATTATATTGGAAAGGTGGACATTCTAAACATTATGACAATTTTTGCATAATTTAATGCGTTAATTTGAGTCAAAATCAAATCAAGCTGTTGTCAGCATTGTAATATATCCTCAGGATTGCTTATTAGCAAATTTATAACATTTTAGATTTGTCATGCAGATTAGATATGGATGTTATCACTTAAAACCGTTTTTAGAAACCAAATACAAGAGAGGTTATTCATTTATACAGGATGCATTTAGGCAGGTTCTACATAGTATTTTTAAGAATATGTAAACGTCCAAAACAATTAAAAACAGATAATTCCATGAGTAATGGAACCAGTACTTCTGATTGCAAATTCTTTGTGAAACTATTTATTTTGTGTTCAACCTTTTCTTATATTCAGAATTTTGATTTCCGAAGTTTTAAAACAGTTTGCCAAAATAGCTTATTTATGTAAGTGAGTTATCTTTTTGAAGATATTGAAGATAACAGAACCTGTATCCCTATATTTAAACAAGCCTATGGATAAACCATATACACAGCATAGGATGATAAAAGTAGAATTGCTTGAAGGTGTAATACTCAAAAGTCTGTTACAATTTTTTATGGCTCTATACACAGTATATTTACTGCGGTCATCTTTCATCAAAAATATTACTCTCGCAAACCTCATGTTTATAAACAGGGTTATTCTGTCTGGCATTACTAAGACATATTTTATAGTGACAAATATTTGAATTTTGCAGGATGTATTTCTTGCGATAAAAACGTCGCATTTATTTTGATGCTAACATTATAGGTGAATCAAATAAAAATGTATGTTGCGACAAAAATCCAATAAAATCTTATTCACACAAACGCAAATAATGTTCAGAAAAAAATAGTCATATTTTGCATTTGCAATATTATGGAATGGACGTTATGCACACACAAAAATCACGACTCAACAGTGCTTCAACCATGTACAAATTTCGCTTTATACAATATTTGTCGACAATATTTAAAGAAAAAGTCTCACAAAGTTCCTACTGTTTTTAACATTGTTTTTACATAACATCGTATTTAACCATGTAAAAGTTATTATACATGTATGTTGGTTTTTCAAACCAAAGAAAATCTCGTTTACCAATACAATGAAACCACGGTTTACGAACGCCTCTGTTCACCAACACCACATGTTGTTTCGCTTTACGAACGATGCTTAAGTTCACGAAAACATTTCTCTGGACCACCAATCAAAGGTCCGAGTTTCTGCAATTGTTCCAGCAGAACTTCTTTGTTACAGATTAGTTTTACTAAATACAAGAAACGTCAAAAATGTTATAATTTTTAAGTATTTAAATTAAAATCGATATTAGTTTCAAGGATGTATTATTTCCACACAAAGCCATCACATGTTAACAAAAATTCTAGGACTAAGAACACATTTCGATTTACATTAATTGCAATGGGAAAAATTGATTCGGTTCACGAACAGGATCAAGGAACGGAAACTCAAGAGGTTCCACTGTATTAAGGAATATTTAGAATATTATCAAAAAAAAGTTTTAAGAAATAAGATATGCCATAGTAGAATTTAAAAAAAAAAGATGCCATTAACGTTGAAATTTCACATCAATTTCTGTAATATTTTATAGTGAAATTTAGAAGTTTTTAAGCAATAAAATGGCACAGTATGTGCAATTAGTTTGATTGGTGTCTTTGGCGCCCCCTAACCTGGCGCCCTATGGAAAACGCCCCCACTTCGATATAGACCACTAGCTGGGTTCATGGAATTCTTTGTACGAAAGTGGAAATTCAGTCCAGGAACGTGTATTGTGGAAGCAATTTCCAGAAGCCAGAAAGTGTCACGTGTCGCAATGGCTTATGGAAATGTTCAGATTAGAGCGGAGAGAACAATGAAAGACCACCGGTTGGGATATTAATCTCGTATCTAGCTGGCGCACAATGCCAAAGCTATATATTCATAAGCACTTTCGCATCCAGAGTGATGCGTCCCATAATAATTCCCGCAATTCCCAAAGGGATCGCAAAATGATATACACATCAATTTACCTAGGAAATTGTGCGCCAACCAAGGTAAATCTGGCTGCTAGATTGTCAGTGGCGCTCGCCACTAAAATATGAATAATGGCTCGCCGGTGGATTCGTGAACCGAGAGTTTAAAGCAAATCATGCGACTCATCTAAATTTCCTAACTAAATTGGCTATATGGAAAAGAGCTTCGCCTCTGTATTCTCTGTACTCTATAGTCGAGGCTAACTAAAATCCTGTTATGTGTAGGCAATATTGGCAATATAGGACTCACAACTAGGCTATCATTTAAGTTTAATAGGAAATAAATACAACTTACAAAAAATATGCAAAAGTGGAAAAACTCCAATTAATTTTGTGGCAAAATAAATAACTATTAAAAGCTATTATCAAGCTGCTAAAAGGTCGCTAGCATTTGTTCATATTGTTTAAGGAGGCCATTTGCGGTGTCCGTGTCAGACGTCTCCATTTTAGTAATTCGGTAAGCTTAGGGGGCCCCCAAAGGAATCTCGGTCCAAGAAGGCCAAAAACATAAAGGCCCCATATTGATACAGTTTTGGAAAAGGAAAGTGAGGTGTACTGTATAAACCACTATTTTAGAATTGTTGTTTAGTTTAGAGGTCCAAAGCGTATCTGATCACAATACACAGGAGACTATAAAAAACCGAACAAAACATCTCTTAAAATCGTTAAATCCATTAAATTGGAAAGACGCTTTTTAGTGGGTTTTACTGTTTTATTTATCACTTTAACTATATTTAGTCAATCGTTAAATTTCCATCCGCTTAGGCCCTGTTCAGACGTCAGAACAGCGTTTAAATGTGTGATAACCGGCCCAATAAACTAGAAAGGCGATTTTTGGTGGGTTTCACATTTCCAAATTATTCACTATCAAAATTAAACAACAGGAAAGGCAGCATGTGGAATGTGGATACAGGCATTGGAAATAAAAATATTCCAATTAAACGTTATGTACATGTAGCCTATATACACAATATAGTTTCATTCGACAAGGTCACCTAGGTAGACTGCCTTGGACGTTAATTTAAGCAGTTAAGAATGTTTAGAGAATTTTGTTCATTTTATTAATCCTTCCCAAAACATACAAAAAATACAGTTACATATTGGACGTCCCAAATATGCCTGTAACATTCGCAGGAATGATGAAATGGTTCAATAAAACAACCAACCGATATTGTCGCAACTGTTACTAGGTTTTTTGTTGTGTTCCAGATTTAAAAAGAAATTTTAATTAAAAGCAAAAATAACAAAACCCAATCAATAAATGCTTAGACCAAGACACATCAATAACAAACTAAGTACTTTTGTAATTCCTATAAGCAAAACATCAAAGATAAAAACTAGTTGGAAAATTAAAATTAAGTCAAGCCTAAGAAACTGGAATACTTTAGGTTTCCTAAAATGCGTTGTATTCCATCAAACTATGAGTCAGTGGAAGTACGTATTTGTGAATTCCAAAATCATATAAAAGTTGGCACATATTTGGTTATAATTCAATAACGATTGACAAATGCTCTATTTGGCGATTCTAAACACATAGAAATGCAAATGATCTATAAAAATGCGTATGCTAAACACGTGTAAATCGAATATCATGCAAATGAATTTAAAAAAGGGTCAACAAATAGCATATTTCTAAACAAAGAACTTCGAAACGTCTATTTTTTTTCGAATGACAAGATTACGTTTCCACAGAATCAAAACGTGACCTTCATATTGAACTCACGTCAAAAATAAGTTTTCCTACGACGCCACCTAATGAAATCTTTATTATCCAGTACTGGTCAGTGATATGTGTTTAGAAAATTTCGATAAATAACGGAAAATCAATTATTGTACATACCATTGTACTTGGATCATTCCTCATCAGCTGCATAACCGATGACATCCACAGTTCATTTAAATCTGATTAAATATCTGAGGCGGTAACGATTCAAATTTTGTATTTGCACCTTAGCCTGTACGTATTTGTAGTTATTGTAGCATTACGTGTTCTATAGAGCAAGTACTGCCAGTACATGCTTCAAATTTTTATTTGCACTTTAGCCTGTGTTTGTGGTTATATTGCAGCATTACAAGTTATATATAGTGCCAGTTCTGTACTCGACCTGTCCACCTGTTAATTTTACTGTTACATGTATGTATATAAGCAAAAAATTTTGATATGAAAAACTGTCGGATTTCATCATTTTCAAAGGTGTATCTTAAAAAAGCATTGAATTTTAATACAGTCGACGACGGCAACATAAATTTAAAAAAAAAAATTCACTGATGCCACTTTTGCTGATGTATTTATTGACACATTTAAAAAACTGGTACAAATTTTTATTAATTAATGAATAACGCATTCGCTGCCATGTCTTTGGCCATTGTCATTACCACATGTTTCATTAAATTAACCACTTAACAATTAACGTCAAATGCAGGCCAAAAAATTGCATCGTAAATCTCCTATCCAATTACAGAATGTGTAGATTGTTCTGCCAGTCAATAAAAATGACCATAGATGGCGTGACGAAAACAATATAATGCATCCCTTGCTTCGTTAATTGTTAAACTACTTCATTGTATATGAACGATAAATATTATACAGAATTCTATTTACTTATCAGGATATAAAAGATTGCTTATAAAGTCACCGCACCATTTCAAATGTAATAAACTTTAAGCAATGATTAAAATAAAGCCACATTACCCATGTTTGGGCAATGGGTGACTCATTTCAAAATTCCAGCGCCATCTAGAGACAACTTCAGCAGCTTGCTTGTTCAGACATGTCATTCCCATTGATCTCACGTTATCATGTTACGACAAGCAGGGTGTTATTGGAATGTACTCATGGTTGCAAAACATAAAAGCTTCCATGATAAGATGTCATGAACTGGTGGACATCGACTAATATGTTATCTTCCGAGAACATCTGCAAAATTAAGATTTCACGAATAGTCTTGATGCAGAAAGTTATCAGCAATGATCTATGCAGCAGAATATAGTAACCCATGGAAACCATTGCAGAAAGTCATCCAGTGTTTCGATTGTGTGGACACATCTTCAGAATGGACGACGCCTGGAAGATTGAAATCTTGGTTTTTGGATTGATGAGTGGGAAGGAGTTGGTGAAGAGGGCATCACGCAGACACCAACGTGTACTGAGCTCATGGTTATTGATGATGAAGAATTCCAACGTTAAAGCAGACTTTCCCGAGACTTTGGACATAATCAATTAATCGGCTTTGTTTTGCATAATGGCATCTAGATCCGACTTTAGGAAAAACCATTGTATTAACAGTAGCCAACATTCCTGTATAGGCTACAACAAACATCTGCTATTTCTGTACAAAATACCTTCACGAATTACTTTTTTTTTAAAGATGGCTTATTGCCGATAACATCGTGCAACAGAGTTTGGCTCAGGTCACCATCCTCGCAGAAAAATATGATGTGTATCAAACAATTGCAACGAGAGCAGGGTGTTCTAAAATAGGAGCCACAAGAAGAATCCTGCATCTGTACATTTGCCCTAAAAATGCCAACATAGCACTGACCTCGTATGCGGCTATGCTGATGGAAGTGTGGGCTTGAAACGAGGTCTACATGTACTCTTATAAGATTCAGAAGATGGGAGTTTTTCCCTTCATAAATGCCCATGCGCTACTCAATACAACCACTAAACTTCCAGAGAAAAATCGATTCCCCATGAAACAGACGAAGAAAATGGGAAAATCTATTGCTATGGAAAAGGGGGATGAATGACAGAACGAGCGAAAAACCAAATAATGCACCAATATAACTGCACAATGAAATCTTGTTATGCCAAGCGCTGAGGCATGTAAACCACACACACAAACGATGCCTAGCGTTAAAATGGGCCCAACAATGGCCTTGCTACTGCAACAACTGGAGTTACATCCCTAAAGGTCTACATGCCCCAAGAAAAATTGCTGCTGATGAAAACCTACCTCAACCTCATGAGAGAAAAAAAAAATAATTTGAATAGCCTGTTTGTTTTCTTAATAACATTAAAATTTTCTATTCAAAACCTAGTTCCAGACATGAATATTAAATACCAATGAGGCCATACTTGAAATACATCTAATGTATCTCAGAATGTATGGTTTGATAAAAGGAATGAATAAATTGTGGGATAAATACAAATTATAAATATTCAGCACATTTTATTAATAATGAAAGCATCCAACAAATAATGAAAGCAACAGTTGCAAGTCTAATTGATTGTAATATGAATACAATGGACCTTATGAAGATTTTGTCAATTAACGATAAATGTCCTGCCTGTATTCGGTGAAATTTCCAGAGGCAAATTTTGCTCGCTTTACCAATACATAATTTAAGAAAATCTACGTGATGCCGACCAGGATTTAACTGTGTAGCACACGTAAATCCACTGACCTTGAAATGCTCGTATCAACTTGCCAAATGCATGAGTGTGAAACAAAATACTTGATATTGAGAAGATTTTGAATTTTTGGTTAAGAGCTGTGGTATAATGAAATGATAAAAGTTTGACATTTCGAGTACATTCCTATTCCATACACAAATTTATAAATTCTTTGCATACTTTCATAATTTTACATTCTGGCTAACTCAAGATAATGTAAACGTAAAATTCAAACAAAACTCCTTAATGTTGAAACCTAATCGCATGAGTCCACATTAAAGATAAATTCATTGTAGTATTCACGAATGAATAGAAAATTTAAAAGTAGTATAAAGTCGGTGCAAAAGCAAGGACTTTTTTGTAAAATAAAACGCCAGCAAATAGAAGTTTGACTGCCTAGAGTCTAAATTGTTAAATTATTTACTGAAAACAAAATAGAAAGTCTCAACATTAAGGTAATTTACGTTAAGCAATCGGGTAACCTACTTATAATAAATACAGTGACTGTACACAATAATGTAAACTTTAGTTGCAGATACACATTTATTTAATAATGTGCTGTTGAACCACCTTTTGCCTACGATACAGTTTCAAATGTCTTGGAATGGACTCGTACAAGTTAGTTTATAGCTATAGAAGATGGTAATCTGTTCTTCACTCTAGATCAGTGGTATTCAAACTGTGTTCACGGACCATTTTCAAAGGTTCCGCAAGAATTTAATTAAAAAATCCGATTTTTTGTTATGAGCTTACTGTTATGATGAACGTTTGTGCTGCCCTGATGCACCGCACTATTTAAATGTTGATGAAAATTAAATTTAAACTTAAATATGCAAATTTTCGTTCTAAAAAGTGTGACCGTGGTGCACGGGATTCAGCTGGAGTTAAAAGTTCTGAGACAACTGCTCTAATCCAAAGATTCACGCTGTATAGAAAGGGAAAATGGTCCAACCTTGCTAATAAACAAACGTTTATTTGCAACAAGCATTTTTTCCCACATTATTTTATACACCTTCTGTAGAAGAACACAAAATTAAGGATGAACGCAACTTTGGAAAAATTGATAAAAGTACTTAAGAATAAATAATCTGTTTTAAAGAAGACAGAAGGTGATAATAAACACCCATGATGCAAAAATTCAAAATTTATCATTGATACTCAATGCTATAAACATTTTCAAAAACTAGACAACAAATAATGCGTTTGTTCGCCTATTATGAATAAAAAAGTGTGATAGATATTTTTACAACCAACAAATTAATTGATCGCACATTTTATTCATGAAAAAATTTATGTTCTTGATTTTGTGTTTCAAACCCGTTATCTATCCCGGATTAATGTTTTTTTTTATTCTGTTAGACTGTTTCACATCACCATCCATTTTCTTTGTACACTTATCTCTATATACTAGCCATTTATTGTATATTTGATTATGGGAAACCTGTGTTGGCTATCAATTTTACAATTTTCACTTGTTTTTCCGGCTTGGTTACTATTACAAGTTGGACAATTGCTTAAACCGCATAAAGAGAATTTACCGATTGTCGTTTACCAACAGGCAAACAAACGCATTATTTGGTGTGGTCGAGTTTTTGAACATGTTTATCGTTAATCCATTAGCAAGAGATGCCTCTGTAACCCGCAATCAACGGCATCCGTGTTACTTCATATCACGAAGCATAATCAACTTGATGGTCACAGAAATACAATGTGTTACTTACTGATGCTTGCAAAGATGATGGGATCTTTGGTAAACGCGCAATCATAGTTTTGAAGCACGAAAAATAAACATTTCTTGTTAAATGGGATGCTTTTCATCTGTTGGACCCTCTTGAATCACTGATGGTGGCAAGAGCCTCCTGGAGTTCAGTTGTTGCATCTGATGGTGAAACAGGCCTCGATTGTTCCATACCTTCATTGGTATTACTGGCACTATCACCACATTCGCTTTGCTCTCTTTGAAGCTTTGAAATGAGCTCTTTAACTTCGTCACGCTTCTTGACTATAGTTTCTTCTGAGAACCAATCTCCAATCTTGCGGATCGGAATGGTGAAATCCATGATGGGATTCTAAATCCAGAATTAACCCCATTTAGAAATGAAGACATTTTTACTACTACACCGTTCTGGTAAACTACCTTAACGGCGTGTCTCCACCAAGACGTACATACACGATTTTTGAAAGATATGCAAAAAAGTTTGCCTTTAGGGTTTATTTCAGCCGCCATTTTGTATGTACGTACATTTGAACGATCGCTTGGGAGGCGGTCTAGATCAAAGGGGAAAAATGTATGTAGTCAGCCATTGGCTCAATTGAAGCAATAATAACCCACGTGTCACCACGAGTACACACGTGTTTTCCATTTTTTGGGGG
>JAQGAE010005896.1:0-10740 GCA_034696685.1 Julus scandinavius
TCGATTATCCGGATTTTTGCTTATCCGGATGACCCATGGTCCCAATTAGTCCGGATAATCGAGTTTCTACTGTATTGTTAGTTTTTTTTAAAAATAGGGTTTATCATATTGATGATATATCAACAAACATCACTGTCAGCAGTTCGAACGGCATTCCAAAATACAGAGCGGTAAGCAAAATATTTTGTATGGTTTACATTTCATGATATGCATTTCACGCGTAAAACATTTTTCATCCTCAGCCTACTCTCGACCGAATCAGTTGTATCTGTCATTCGGAGAAGACTGCCATTGTTGTAATTATACTTGCTTTACGTTTCAACTTAGCGGTAATTTGACTCGAAACAATTATATCGACATTGGTATTATCATAGGCGCGCGAATCGGGACTAATACAACAATTGACAATGCCTGACCTGGTGCTTGTCCGCAAGTACTCCACGTCATGCCACCCACATCAGATTGCGTTGAACTGTGCCTCAACGTAAGTCCGGCTTCACGTCTTTAACACAGACCAATTAATTGTGTTTCATACCTAACTAAACTTTGTTTTCTTAAAGTCGATTGTCGATTATCGATAAAGTGGGCTCCGTGCTATTTCTTGATCTGGAAACTGAAGAAAAGGCCGGTTCTTTGAAAGAGCCGTCCATTCAAAGGCTTGACAAGAAAGATGTCTGGGATATGAAATGGTCAGAGGCAAGTGACAAATAACATTGCGAAAATAGTTTATGATAAATTTATATGCAAATAGTGTATTATAATTTGTAAATCATATTGCGAATATTATCGCCTATAGGAAAATTCGGACCTGTTTGCAGTAATGGAGAAGACGCGCATGTACGTGTACAGAAATCTCATTCCAGAAGAGCCCATAATTTCAAATGGATATATCTGTTTATTTGAGGACTTGAAGATAAAAACAGTTCTTTTAGATGACGTACTAAGGAATCCAGAAAATCCTAACCCTGAAATGGTAGTTGACATGGAAGTTAAGGTAAGTGGGTGTTGAAACAATCACTCAGTGATATGAAATATCAAATAAAACACCTTGTAAGGTATGTCTATTCTATTGCAGTCCCTGAGAGACACACGGGAACTTTTGGAAAAAGTGGGAATTCCAGATGCAATGCAATTTGTGGAAGACAATCCTCATCCTAGATTATGGTAGGAAAACAACATGGCCTGCTCTGGCCTTCATATCCTAATTGAAGTCGAGAGGATGTTAGGATTATCAGAGTCTACCTCGGATAGTCAAAAACTCTGATAATATAGATTAAGAATAACTTTTACTAATACACGGCCTAAATACATTCTGGAAAAGTTTGCTGTAAAGCAAAAAAGATGTACAACGAATCAATTCTTTCTGAATTGTGATTTTCATTTTTGTTCCTTCTTAAACGAAGTGAAACCCATAATTTGCTAAATTGTTATCCAAATCCAACCTTGTTTGTGCAAATTGGTTTAACTTTTCACAATTTCTGGCCACTTTCTTTAATTAAAGCATTTTTTTTGGCCGTTATAATGAAACATCGTGGGCCGTAAATCGAAAAAGTGCAAAAAAGGCCGTTATAACGAAAGGCCGTATAGTGAGGTATAGATCCATTTCCATAACTTGTGTTGCATTTCAAATAAGTTTAAAACTTATAATATTACATAAAACAAGGAAAAATGCACATATGCGCTATTTTTGTAGAAAGTTGCAGGTATTTATCGTAAGGCTTACGATATATGTAATATAAGACTCGGATAATAAAGATGCAAAAAAGGCGAATTTTTTAAAATGCTCAAAGACCATTTGCCAAGCTTGTATATGCAATTTACTGCTCGAATAATACGAACACTCGTATAATCGGGGTAATACTGTACTAAAGAAAAGGCGAAACAGTCGTATTTTTAAAAATGCCAATATCATGCCATGGACTATCACTGCACATGCACATTATTGTTCTCTTTAATATGTTTCAGGCAATTACTAGCAGAAGCAGCACTAGAGAAAATGGATTTTAAAACTGCCGAGGCTGCATTTGTGCGTTATAAAGACTTTCCATCAATAAAATTTGTAAAGAGCCTAAATAACATTCAGGTAGATTTTCAGATATGTATTTTTTTTTTATTGAAAATCTACTTGCTAATTGATGGGTTAAGTAAAGCTTTTAATGGTTGCATTTTCAGAATGAAAAATTACGACAGGCAGAAGTGGCGTCATACTTCCATAAGTTTGACGATGCAGAAAAATTATTTTTAGAAAACGATAGAAGGCAAGTGCGGAGACTTCGATATTCAATGTCAAAAATTCAGAATCCGATTACTACCATTATAAACACATTTTTTTTCAATTATTCTACTCAGAGATTTGGCTATATCATTACGGCGTAAGCTTGGCGACTGGTTTAGAGTTGTACAGCTTTTAAAAACTGATTCAGCAGGTGGAGATGACAGTATTTATAATGAAGCCTGGAATGCTATTGGAGATTATTATACTGATCGACAAAAATGGTAAACAATTCTGAATTTTAAATTACGATATTTGTGGTGACAGTCACTCTCTTAAAACTTTCCAGGGATGATGCTGTAAAGTATTACGAACAAGGAAACAACCAGGAGCAACTGGCAGAATGCTATTTTGCCTTGGAGGACTATGATAATTTAGAGAAGCTGTCCAACAGTTTGCCTGATGGACATAAACTTCTCACGGTAAATAGATCATTCCATTTAAATTAATCAGCACCAAGGTGCAATACGGTAGTGGTTTCTTGCTTCATTTGTAGTGTTTTTTTCCATTTTTAGGAAATTGCGAGCATGTTCGGCACCATGGGAATGTGTGAGCAGGCTGTAGCTGCCCATATAAAGGTAAGCGTTTGAGTTTTTTTTTAGAACAATGTCATACAATTAATCTGATTTGGCATTCCTAATTCACTTATACATATTAAACTTTACATACCTAATTAGAACGACAATATAAAACTTGCAATCGATTGTTGCGTCACTTTGAACAACTGGGGGAAAGCAGTAGAACTGGCAGAGCGATATCACATTCACGAAATCAGTCCTTTGCTGGCTAAATATGCTCAGCATCTCTTGGAAAAAAATAAACTGCTAAGTGCAGTTGAATTATATCGCAAAGCTGGCAGATTTTTGGAGGCAACTGAATTGCTATGCAAGGTTAGTAAGAAATGTACATTTTATAGAAGTTTGATCAATTTATAAAATGTACTTACTCCATAATTTAGATTGGAAAAGACGAAAGCAAAAAGAATGCTCATCCGTTGCACATGAAAAAACTCTACGTACTTGCCAGTTTATCAATGGAGAGTTATCGTACGCAACATACAAAAGATATTAGCCAAGAAAAAGTTTCTTCAATGCTATCAAATTTCATGGAAGAAGACAATTTTGCTGCATCGGTGTCAAATGTTAAGTTGCTAGACAATGCCTGGCAAGGAGCCGAGGCATACCACTATTATTTGCTGGCTCAAAGACAGCTTTATGCAGGTGAAGCCATTTTGCATATTTTTAATGCGATCATTTTTTCATTTTGCTGGTTGTAGAATTTCACGAGTCTCATAAAAATATATAATGTTGTAAGAATACAAAATTTAGTGCAAAAAAAATTCGAAGGCTACACAATAAAAGTAGCCTACAACTTTTTTAAATGTCTGCACAGGAGGCAGTGAGGATGAACTTGCTAAACTAGTCGTATGTATTAATTCTTATATTTTATAGGTTATATTGATGCTGCAATGAAGACAGCACTGTGTCTACAAGGTTATGAAACTCTCATTGACTCTGAAGAAATTTACTTAATAATTGGTAAGTAAAACTATGTCCAACAACATCCTTGGCTTTAATTTTTTTAATTTAATTGCCAATATAATGTTACAAATCAGTGTTTATCTCCAAACGTTTCGATCATATATAGCTCTTGCGAGTTGCGCTAACAAAGCATTTGGAATCTGCTCTCAAGCATTCATCAAACTGGAATCTCTCGAGAACATACCTCAGGAAAGAAAGCAAGCATACGAGGCTCTAGCCATGGATATTTTTATCAAGTAAACTTTTAAATTATGAATCTATCGTAATATAGCAGCAGTTTTACTCACAATGCTTAATTCTGCGAATATTTGTCCATCTATATTTTTTTAGACACAATCCTAAAGACTCTAGAACAAAGCAAGTCGAATGCCCAACGTGCAATGGAAAAATGCAAGATTGGTACTTAAAAAGTCAATTCCTCGCTGGTTTTTTTCGAAAACAGATTTAGAAAATTGTAACATAATGATCTTCTTGTTTCTGGTTTTTAGGTCTAACGTTTGTCCTAGTTGCAGCAGTAAATATCCGGTGTGTACAGCTACTGGTCAATGTTTGCTAGATGCCTCTTCTCGATGGACGTGCCACCGTTGTAGAAGATGTGCCAGCATTCAAGACATGACTTCAAGGAAAACTTGCCCTCTTTGTCACGCTTCAGTGTGATTCTGATTTAGAAGTTTCCACAGTATTTGAACACAACCAATGCACCGTGCAATATTGATGACTCCTCCTCCGTCGTTTTAGTATTTGGTAATAATGTCCAGTTTCAAAGAAAGTTACCTACAACAAAATTATTCTAAGATTTTAGTGCCCATACATTTTCATTTAGTTGAAGAGGAACTTCGGATTCAACTATACCGACAACACAAATATTTTATTCGTAAATTCTAAGTTTTAACAAATATTTTGACAATAAAATGACTTTCCTCATGTACATAAAATGAATCGTCCATCATTGCATTGAACGTTATGTAGATTTTTCAAAGTATCCTATTAATTTAAAAATGTAATAAATAAGCTCGGCAACTATTCAAAACAAATTGCAAAAGACGCAATTATGTTGTTCAAATTATGTGCATGCGTGCGTGCTTGCCAAATGTGTATGTATATATATATATTTTTTTTTTAAACACAAAGAGTAATTTATGGAAAGTTCAGTGGCAGAGTAACTAACTGAGGACGTGTAATGATATCAATTTTATTTACGTAAAAATCTTCTATTTTTATGACAATAACATTTTAAAAATTATAATTTAATAGGGGTTTATTTCCCAACAAAAAAAAATAAAAAAAAAAAAAAAAGTGTTTTATAAGGATTAAAAGATTTTATAAGGATAATGCATCAAATCTGTCAAGTGATACCTGCTATTAAAAAACGGTGTATTTCTGTTAATTTTTTTTAACTTAATTTCCGCTTTTTTCTTAATACTAACAAGGTTTTCTAGATTCAGAATCGACAAAAAAACGCATTTTATAAAGTGATAACACCGATTGAAATTCAAGCTTACCAAATGAAGCTACAATGCTAACCAGAGGACGTCGACACAGCAAATGAATTTGGCCTAGCCTCACTACCCAACATGCAACAAAACAACCCAACATTCCAAACAATTTTATGCAAATCAGTATAACCCACGTACCCAACCTACAGCAATTTGGTGTTACGTTGCCAAGTCATGCGAACATATTTTAGAATACTTTACCTTTGGGACACACGTATGCTCCTGGACCTATTATCGGTTCTGTCTTCCAGTAAATTGTAAATTAGACCAGGTTCTCAACATATTTTTACCTACTATTGCCACATATTGGGGTATGACTCCCGATATGGCCTCAAAATATGCCAATGTTAAAAGTGCCAATTAAAGTTCACGGTTTCTTAACAAATTTCAGAGGTTTTAACGATTTAGACATTCCTTACCGACTTTTTAAGATAATTTATTACAATTGTATCAAAATTTTATTAGAGACCACATTTGCCCTAAACTGCCCAAGACTTAACTAACCAAATTTCAAAAACTTATCCCCCTTAACTGTTGGCAATCACGCATGATAACTATGTAATGAGGGATTGCTCTATCGCTGGTTGTTTTGGAGTTTTCAATAACTATTTATGAAGAATTTTCAAAATATAAATGCTCATAAAACAACTCTAAACCATACAATTGTGAACAAGTTAATCAAAACTGTTACAACATATTGTTTATCGATCATTTAATATCTTACGATACTCTCGACCGAGCTGCGTTTTTCAGTTTTATGAAAATAAGACGTTAATATTAAAAAGATTTAAAATAAATAAAGTTAAAGATTATAAAGACCATAATTCAAATTATGATAAATAGTGAAGTCTTCAACACATTTTTATTATATATAAAAAGGATTGAATTTGATAGACAAATTCAGGAAGTAAGTGAAACCTACCTATTTTATAAAAATCGTTTATAGCCTAGTTGCAGCAAGGAAATAAGACAAAAGATAAATATACATCTTGCCAAGCATAAATATAAAACAAACTGAATACAATGTAACAAGAAATTTGGTGAAGGTATATAGTATATGTACATTTGTCAGAATCGTGCTATCAGTTCACATGAGCAATGGATGGCATATAAACAGGGAGATAGTATAGTGTCTCTACCAAAATATTGAATCCTTTTAAAGTTGTCGAAATATCCAACTTTGTAAATATGTATGAGAGCGAGTCAATAATTATCTGCAAGGTATTTTCGAGTGTATTTTAACAAAAGTAGAGATCTCCCAACTTCAATTTCCAATATTGTCTCCTTTCTTTTTAGCACACTATAAAATTCATTCAGCCCTAGGTCCGTAGAATTGCAAATTTGCAAATGATTAGCCACTTGTTTGTTGGAACACTGTCAACTCACAACAGAAGGATTATTGCTTGTTGTTCTTCTACAATAACAACAGTAAAAGATTTGTAGATCACCATCCCTTTGGGAGGTTAACCGTGCCTTTGGCAGCCAACAGAGGTAAAAACATCATTGCAGGAAATTATTAACTCGCCCTTAAGTAGTATATTACAACCAAATTCATAATCTCACTTAAGATTTTTGTATATTTTGTATAGATATCCAGGTATTTAACCGGGATGAGCAATGTTACCGTTGAACATTGTCTACAAGACGATTTTAAGAGATTCTATGAACGTCTTTCTTGCGTTTTTATTTACATGAGCTGTTCAGATAGGGTGTCCATTCTCTTGTAAGGACACTTAAGTAGTTGCTCAAGTATGTATAATTAAAATACGGTCATTTATAGCACTTCTCGTCAAGATTAGCTCATCGTCGTCGATTCTTCAGGCATGACGGTAGGGTCTGAGGATTCCACGAATACAAGCGCAGGTACCGTTGATTCATCCGGTGATGCCGTAAGTTCAGGTGCGCTTGTGGCAGCGGAGCTATTTTGTAACGTTATGCTTTCCGTACTGTTGTTTTCCTCATGTGTTGATGTTAAAGTGTCATTCGCATTCGACAATGGCACTGCGGTTACGACTAGATCTTTTTCCGATTCTTCCTCTACTTCCAAACCAGCTGTTGGAATTTCCGTACCATTAGCGATCTCTTCATTCTCGGTGATTTCGGGAATATTTGTTGCATGCTCGTCGATTATTTCATCCTCAAAAACGGTAGTGTCCTCCACATTCGAAGTTGACAGCATCCCGACAGAATCTGTGGAATTCATCAGTTCCTCACCTACGGAATCTGTTGTCATCTCGAATTCGTCATCCATCACCAAGTCGCCAGTAGTAGTAATTTCTTCGTCATTACCGAAAGACTCTTCCAAAGTCGAATTTGCCTCTTCCAGAGGAACCGTATCATCTACGGTATCCAACAATTTCTCGGTGGACGCTGGTGATAATGTGGTTGTCACATTTACAGTCACGGGCAATTCTCCGTTAACTCCTTCGGTCGTGGTATCGTTTTCAGAATCATCTGGAAAGAAGAGCGACCTTGGCTTTCCGCTGCCTGTGAATTGTAAAATGAATCCGTTGTCCGCAGGTAGTGTCGTGAATGGCGGCAAAGTAGAGATGTCTTCCGTAGCAGTGCCGTTTCCTAGATCGGAAGTGCTATTCGTTGCATGTGACACATCTAAACTGTCATTATCTTGAATCCCTTCATCTTCCGGGAATGTCTCGGATTCGTTGCCCGAAGCGCCGTGTTCATTCATGAGCGTGGTTTCATTAATGCCTGAAAAAAGGGTTTCGTTATCTGCAGGAAGAAGGGTTTCATTTATGGCAGGGAAAAGGGTTTCGTTAGCGGTCGGGAAAAAAGTTTCATTTATGTCAGGGAAAAGGGTTTCATTTATGGCAGGGAAAAGAGTTTCATTTATGGCAGGGAAAAGGGTTTCATTTATGGCAGGGAAAAGAGTTTCATTAACAGTAGGGAAAAGGGTTGCATTCTCTTCTAGACTCCGTCCCCTCTCTGGAGTGCTTTGCTCCATTTCATGGACAACGCTCGTGGTGATATCTTTATTGGTGGCAGGATCGACAGAAGTTGTGGATTCAGTTTCTCCGGTGGTAATGTTATCGTTGACAATCCATGGAATCGTGCCTTGCGACGTTGGATGCTCGTGATGCACATTTTCGTCCAGAGAATTTCCTAAGTCGCTGATAGTCAAATGGGTTTGTTCAGTAGTTCCAATGTCCAAAGATACTGGATTGGATACAGTTTCTTGATAATACAACAGTAAAAATATGTTAAACGCTGGCCCTATGTGTTATATGACCCACAAAGTGTCGCAATCAACTTACTTTCAGTGTGGTCAAGATGCTGAACATCGCCATGTCCTGTTATTTCCAGTTGAGGATCAGTTACCGAAGAAGCATCAGTGTCGTTGATATCCTCTCTTCCAAACTCAAATACAGTGTCGTTACTTGAAAAGTTACCCATAAGGCTATTCGATGATGCAAATGATGCTGGTTCGGATTTGCTCATAATAATACCCGCTGGGGAAAAAAAAAGAAAATAAAATTTTTAAAATAACCTTAAATACTTTTGACATTCGAAAAACTTTCCAGGTTGCCGAGATACAGATTTGTAACAGATTTGTGCAAATATTTCTTTTATACGCTTTGATATCATTTTTCAAAATATAGGCTTTGAAATGATTCTTCGAAACATGCATATTACACGAGGAAATATTGAGGATTATTTCAAATGTACACTGTGAGTCATAAAAAAGTAGAACCTAATAAAAAAATTTAAAAAATCACAACTTCAGAAAAAAATGTAATAAAATGCTTCGATTTAAATGAAATTTTGGTACTTCACGTACATAGAACAACAGTGTATAGGTACAAAACTCAATAATAAAATGTGCTCCAAATGCCTTAAATCTCAGATTTTTTCATTTTTCAACAAGACTGAGCTCGCTCACCGTGTTCGAGAAACAGTTCAACTGCTGCAACTGGAAACACCACAGTTCATCGAACCCAATTTTATAATTCATTCCTCCCCCCCCCCCTACACTATTGTTCTATGTAAGTGCCAAATTTCATTCGAATCGACGCATTTTTCTCAAAGTTGTGATTTTCTTTATCGGGCTCTACTTGTTTATGACTCACAGTGTAGTAATATTGTCATTCAGATTACAAATATTTTTAAGTATTTTCCAATCGGTTTCCACTAAATAAATGGGATTTACCATTTATTTAGTGGAAACCGAATGGAAAATACTTAACAAATATTTGTAATATGATAGATCACTTTGAGAGAAAAATGTAGAAAAATGAAAATTTTCGACCCTTTCCAAAATTCAAGTGGCACAGCTGGGGAGACACTTCACGGCACACCAGTTGAAATGCATCTTATAAAACTGGAAATGCAACTTGTTATCTACGAGGAATTTAATAAATCAAGGCTACATGCATGCATTGAAACAGCCAAAGGATATTTTAGCCTGACCAGCCTAGCCTAGTTATTTCATATCCAAGCAAGAGTAGATAACTCGTCAAACTGACTGTGAAAGACAATGCCAAATAATAAAAAACACCGCCTTACTTGCTGCTAAAATTCCGGTCAAAAGTGCCGCAGCGATAAATGTGAAAACTCCTCCCCAAAATGCGAACCATTTCCAGCTCCGGCTATGAGCCCGTTGATCTCTGGTGACATACAATTTTTCACCTCTGTAAAAAGACAATTTTAAAACAAAATTAACATTGCAGCACATAGGTACGAAGGGCGGTCAAAAAGTCTTGCATATTCGATTATTATTCGAAAACCAGATGTCGTACAAGAAAACTAAAATATCCACGAATAACACTTCAAGTGAGGCGCCATTTTGTTTTTGGAGTCATGCAATTTCAACTAAATTTCTTCTTCAAAAAAAAATTCAACTAAAGTTTTACAACTAAAAAAATTTACCTAAAAAATTTACAACTAAAAAATGTCAACTAACCTAACCTAACCTAACTCAGAAGAATAAAAACCACCTGATTGATGTTAAGTTGAAAACATCCTAGTTGAAAATCTGTTTAGTTAAACATTTCTTAGTTGTAAATCCTTCAGTTGCACCATTTTAGTTGAATAAATTTATTTGAAACTGCCTGCTACCAGGCGCCATTTTGTTTTTGGAGTCATGCAAATTCAACTAAATTTCTTCAAAAAAAAAAAAAAAAAATTCAACTAAAGTTTTACAACTAAAAAAATTTACAACTAAAAAATGTTAACTAACCAAACCTTACCTAACCTAACCTAACTCAGAAGAATAAAAACCACCTGATTGATGTTTAATTGAAAACATCCTAGTTGAAAATCTGTTTAGTTGAACATTTCTTAGCTGTAAATCCTTCATTTGTACCATTTTAGTTGAATAAATTTAGTTGAAACTGCCTGTCTCCATTATTCAACCAGTGTGCCGCGACATTTTTAGGCCTAGTTGAGTGTGCCGTACGTTGAAAAGGGTTGAAAA
>JAQGAE010005897.1:0-10740 GCA_034696685.1 Julus scandinavius
CATCACATTTTGCATTTGAGCACCCATTCTCGAAATTTGGGGGGGTGCAACAGACTTATTTTACACCCTGTATATATTTTAGGTAAATAAATTCTAAAAAATAAATATAAACTATAACCTTTAACAAATAAACATATCATCAATAACAATAACAATAAATACTCTATAATTCGGCCACCAATAAACATGTGGTAATCACCGATCTCGTTTAGATTTAATGACTACAATGTAACATTGAAAAACGTTCGTATCAACAAAAAAACCCTGACAATTTTAATGTGGTGGGCGGACCACGTTAGACAAAAGAACTTAAGAACAAATCGTATTAATTTCGTGTTCCCGTTTTTTTTAGTATTTTTTTCTATTATCATCATTCGCGGTTATAATTAGGCCGCTTCAATAATATCTCCCGCAATTACAACAAGAACCCCTCGTTAGAAAAGTTCGTCACAGGCGGGTCACGTGACACAAAACCGATATCCAACGGTGGATTGGCAAACAAAATTGCCCAAATAATCGTCGATGGGCGAAAATCGTTTCGACGAATCGTCGAGAAGGCCCGTCGTTCTTCTTGGCGGGGCGGGCACTTCTCTCGCACGCTGTCAAATAAATTTGGGCCGAGCTTTCGGATTCGTGTTCCAGGGTCCAATCATAACGTGGCTATCAAACTACGCTTCGCTAATGGATGACGGGCATCTTGAAAGAAAAACGCAAGGCCCGAAAATTCGATCAGCAGGCCGGCGTCCTTTTATTGGCCAGCCCTATGTCGAATCAGAAATGGCGAACAACCTGCACATTTCAAATTCATCAATTCAGTGCGAGCAGGCTTATCGTCGAAAACCCTCTCGACGAATGATAATCGTCTAAACAAAAAAAATATAAACCCCCGAAAAAACCATTGGCAAACATTAAATCAACACCGATTAAGGCTGGCAATCCCTTTTGTTATTAAGAGAATTGCCCTTAATTAAGCCTACAGGCCTACCTCATAACAGTGGACACTGTTATGCGGGCTTACCATGCAAGACCCAGCAACGGTCTTGCAGGTGACCAGACTTCCCACAATGGGTGCACTGAAAGTCTGGTCTTTTCCCCGGAACTCCCCCGTCTTGGCACTAGCCCAGAGCACATCGCTCGCCGGATTGCCGGCAAAACCACCAAGATTCTGCTCGGCAAATCTCCGGGGGGGAAGGTCGTCTGGCACAGGGCACGCCTAGTGGCGAAGGGGTTCCAACAGCGGGAAGGATGGGATTACACGGACGTGTATAACCCAGTGATTAATTTATTGTAGACGGGCGTGTTGTTCATCATTTTTTTTTTACCAAAAACAACGAACAGGACTACAGCAATCGGAATCCTCCTAGGCGTCGTATCCTCAACGAAGTAAATTTCCGTAATCGTTCCGTGGCTCTGCTGCCATTGTTGAATTTTCACCTCATGTCCCATTTTACGATTGCAGGGTCATGAAGTTCCCAATAAGGAGAACGCCGGATCCAAGACTCATGGGTAAGTATTCCTTAATTGTTATTAAGGTTGTCAAAACACTTAGACTTTAACATGCTATCAAAACTCACATCATCTCACACCTGGTTAAATTAACACTTTCGAAGGGGTCGACACCCTGCCATGTCAGTGGCCAAAAAGAGATTGACCTGGCCAGATTTTGCAAACCAACATGGCCGACCAAAACCAGGTGTGACCAGGCCAACTGGTCCCAAAGTCCCTGATTTCTAGGGAAGTCCCTTTATGGAGAGAAGAACAAAATCCTCTTAATAATAGATTACCCAAATCATTAAATAATAATTCTTTTCCTCTTCATTCAATTTTCACAGGGACTAGGCCAAGTACCAACCCTTCATCACTTCTTGTTAAGGTAAGCAAAAAGCACATTATGTATAAATATATATATTTAGAATATAATACTATAAATCTGATTAAAAAAACAAGGATTAAAAACACAACTGTCGCGGAAACCGGACAACAGCCTGGCAGTCGGCTCGCACAGATGGCCACACGAACCATGCTGTAACGAGCTTGGCAGTAGTGCGCACGCTGGGATGAGAGAGCCCATGTAGGCCATTGAACACCAGTCGGTGGAAGGGTGGAGGTACGAACAGCCGGTTGACTTGCAAGCTGACGTCGCAGAACAGCCGGGGGCCTCCGTCGCCTAGTGGGATTGGTCGGATGTCCAGCGATACGAAGGTCGAATCGTGCAGGATGGTCTGCAGTTCCTCGTCTGCTGCCTGAGCCGCAGCCATCCAATGAACGTCGATGGGAGACTGCGGGGAGATCGTTGCGATGCGGGCAGGCTGGTTCGAGTGCAAGCGGTCAGCTTCCGGTGCCGGTGCGGTGGCGGGGGCGTGTGCAGTGGGAGGTGATGCCGAGGCGGCAAGTGGCCGCTCTTGAGGTGCTTGGCCCGGCGGCGCTGGTGTTCCGTCTTGGTACGGCTGCGTGTGATGCGGTGGTTGGCGGTTATGCCGGTTAACCGGTTAAGGCGGTTATGGCCAAAGTGATGATGGAGATCCGGGAGAGAGTGTCAGCGACAACGTTGTCCGCTCTCTGGATGTGCCTGATGTCCGTTGTAAGCTGACAGAGGTAGTCGAGGTGACGGAGTTGGCGTGGCGAGGATCGATCTGACAGCTGGGAGAAGGTAAAGGTCAGCGGCTTGTGGTCCGTGTAGATTGTAAACGGTCTACCCTCAACCATGTGGCGGAAGTGCTTGTAACGATCCCCCGAGGGCCAAGGGGCATGTGGTTGGAATGTAGGCAGCATTGGCCGGAATGCATGGTATGTGCGTGGGGATCGTTAGAGGTGTTGTTCTGTTTTTGCAACCCTAGCGTTTTTTTTAGCCTTTTTAAACCAATTAATAGATTTATATTTACAGAGTATATTTATACAATAATGTGTTTAGTATTACCTGTGTTCAGTGGTGAAGGGCTTCCCTTTTTAGTCCCTTAGAGTGTCTGAAAAGAAGAAGGGAAACAGATTAATATCATTAGGACCAGAACTATAATGAAATAAGGTCCTTAAATAAACTTCCCTATCTGTTTGGGGAAGTTAGGGTTTGGCCAATTGGTCACACCATTGGGTGGCCATCTTGGTCCTCAATGGTCTGGCCGTGCACTCTCCTCTAGGCCACTGACCCATGCAGGTGTCGGCCCTTCACCCTCTGAAAAGAGGACCATGTGTTGAGTGTTAAAATTGTAAGTGTTATCTGTGCCTGACTTCACCGCGTTCGCGTGACCGGTAGTTCTTCCAGAAAAGAACAATAATTAAAGAATTCACCTCAAATATAAAAACGACGATACGCCTGTGACGATGGAGAAACTACAGGCTCCCTTCGATCTGGAGAGGTTCCACGTGTTGAAACTCGATGGAACAAATTACGCAACTTGGAGGGAGGAGCTGGATATGGCTTTGGCCAATCAAGCCCTCCTCAAGTATGCGGACGGGACGGTCACTGCCTTGCCCGGCTCGGCTACGCCAGCCGAAATAGAACGGCGTAAAGACATTTGTCAGGCGGTGAACTCCGCGATGTACTTTACCATCGTCCCGGGCATCCGGAAGACCCTTTTCCAGGGGTTTGCGAGGACCCAATGCTGTGAGATTCTTTAACACATCCAGAAAACATACGAGCCCGGCTCTCGGGAAAGACGCTGGCAACTCTGGTGTCAGTTTGTGTCTCTTCGGATGACACAGGCTGAGACCGTTGAGGCTTATATTGCTAGGGTTGAGGGCGTGGCGGGTCACCTGGAAGAGGTGGATAGCAGGGTTTCAGACGTGGACCTTGCTTTTCAAATGCTGATGGGCCTTCCTCCGGAGAACACACTAAAAATCAAAATAATTCATGGTTGGCCGGACTCGGATTTTAACGCGTCCAGGGTCAAGGCCTCTTTGATCGCTGAGACCAATACCATGCGGTTCGCTGAGCAGAATTAAAATGGTTCTGCCGGCAACCCGGCAAGTGATGTGCTCTGGGCTAGTTCCAAAGCAGGGCGGGGGTGTTCCAGGGAAAAGACCGGACTTTAAATGCACTCATTGTGGAAATACTGGTCACTTGCAAGACCGTTGCTGGGTCTTGCATGGTAAGCCCACCGAAGCAACCCCGGCAAAGCCACCGGCCGTAACTAAAACGAAGAAGAAAAAGGCCGGGAAACCAAAATTTAAAGGAGCACCTCGCCAGCCGAATGGAGGCTCGGTGGATCATTCGGACTTTTATCCGAAAGGGTTCAGCTTTAATGTCTTTATGGCAGGCACTGGAGCCGACTTGAAGGCAGAGGAGTGGACTCGGGATTCCGGCTCTGGAATAAGCTTAACGAATGATAAATCTTGGTATGCCGAGTACAGAGCCATCGATCCCATCACGATGAGCTCGTACACTGGCACCTTTCCCATCGAGTAAAAGGGTTACGTGCTGATGTCAGTCCTTGTCGGCGGCGTAAAGAGATACGTGGTCGTCAAAGATGTGGCATATGCACCCAGCGGCCGAAGGAATCTCTTATAATCCTCCCAGTTGGCTAAGTCAGCGAGCATAACTTGGTTGTTGTTGTTGGTCGTGCTTTGGTTCATCGGTTTCGTGTGTTGCAACACCCTAAGCAGGTTGCCTTGTTGGGGTGGAATTTCTGTCATCGCACCGGGTTGGTGGCATTGCCCGCATCGCGTACCTTTTGTTATCAGGATGCACCAATGGAGCAGTTTCCTTTTACGCAGATGAAGTGGCTGGGAACGAGGCAGTGGAGGACCGGCCGCAGGCGATGTTGGCGGTGGCAGAGGACGTTGAGTCTCGAGGGCAGCGGGCGGACAGGTTGTTGCATCTTCCCATTTGGATGGTTCAACCAGTGACGTTGCCTCCGTGTTCGGAATCATCGGTTATGTGTGTTTTGCCAGACCAAGTTCGTAAAGGTCACGATATGTTGGTAGAGGCCCTTCCGTTGAAGGGAGCCTTGGCGTGCGGTGTTATGATGGTGGATGATCGGTTGTTTTATGTATTCCAGGTTGCCAATTTGACGGCGGAAGCCCTCTCATTGGATGGGGGTGCTTTGATTGCGTCTGTGTCCACGGTAGAGGACTCTGAGTTGGTTTCGTTGGATGGAACAGAAGACGGGGGAGATGTGGCTGGTGAGGTGATGCATGTTGGCGATAATACGTTGTTGGATTCGTTGTTGAATTTGGGGCCTACCTTGTCAAAGGCCCAGCGGAGGGAGTTGCGATGGTTGCTTTTTGCGTTATCTGTTCAAGAGCTGGGGTTAATTGACTTGCCACCTTATTTTTTGGATACGGGGAATGCACCTTCGGTGTATGTACCCCCTAGACGGTCTTCGCCGAGAGTGCGGAAGATTATTCGGTAAGAGTTGTCAGAGATGTTGCGGCAGGGGTGGTGGCCTCTAGCAAGAGTCGGTATTCTAGTCCGGTAGTTTTAGTTAGGAAAAAGGATGGGTCGGTGAGATTTTGCGTCGATTATCGTAAGTTGAACCAAAGCACGATTGTAGATAGTTACCCTTTGCCCCGGATTGGTGATGCGCTTGATGCCATGCAGGGGTCGGCCTGGTTTGCCACCCTGGACATGATTTCCGGTTATTGGCAGGTGCCAATGGCCGCGGCAGATTGCGAGAAGACGGCGTTTTCTTGTTCAGAGGGGCATTTCAAGTTTACTCGGATGCCCTTCGGATTGTGTAACGCACCAGCGACAATGCAGCGTGGCTTGGATCAGGTTTTCCTACATTTGAAATGGGAAGCTTGTTTGGTGTACCTGGATGATACTATTGTGTTTGGTTTAACGTTTCCGGATTTTTTGGAGCGGTTGTCCGCTTTTTGGATCTGTTGGTGACACATAACATCCGGTTGAAACCCGCCAAATATTTTTTTTTGGTTTTAAAGAGGTTAAATATTTAAGGCACGTTGTTAGTTCGCAAGGGGTGGCTATGGACCCGGATAAGGTGGTGGCTGTACGTAATTTTCCTCGGCCAATGGTGCGGAAGGCAGTTAAGAGTTTTTTAGGTTTGTGTTGGTGCTACCGACGGTTTGTGCAGGGATTCGCTTCGATAGCACGGCCGTTAATTGAGTTAACCCGGGAGACCGTTCCTTTTGTGTGGTCCCCCTTATGTGAGGATAGTTTTGTTCGGTTGAAGGAAGCCTTGTGTGCTGTGCCTATCTTGGCAATGTTTGTCCCGGGGCTCTGTTATGGCTGCATACCGATGCCTCGAGGGTAGGGTTGGGCGCCATTTTATATCAGGGAGAAAAGCCACTGCAGCGGGTATTAGCTTTTGCTAGTCGGGCGCTGCTGCCGGCGGAAACCCGGTATACGGTGACTGAATTAGAGGCCCTAGCTATTGTTTGGGCAGCGGAGAAGTTTCGACATTACCTGTTCCTTAATAAGGTTATGGTGGTTACTGACCTTTATGCCCTCTGTTATCTGCGGTCGAATCGGCTGGGCCAGTGGGCAGCCCGGATGCAGGAATTTGTGTGTGATATTCAGTACAAAAAGGAGGATGGCATGTTGGCATGGTCTGTTTGAGCCGATATCCTGTCCCGGAGTCTGAGGTCCCGACGACGGGGGAGGAGGATGCATATGTTTATTTGTTGCGAACCCGGGTTAATATGGCCCAGGAGCAGTGGAACGACCGCTCCCTAGATGCCCTGTGGGACAAGTCAGGGGGAGCAATTCTGTCGAGGGGGTAAGTGACGTTAGGGCATACCTTGTATTTCTATAGTCCCTCGAGCCTTTAAGGTTATTGTTAGTAGTGCCAGAGGGCATGAGGGAGGATGTGATACGACAGCGCCATGATCAGCCATTGGTTGGACACTTCAGTATTACGAAAACATTGGCCCTGTGGTCCAGGGCATATTATTAGCCCTGGATGAAGGCGGCGGTACATCGCTTTGTGACGTCTTCCCTCAGTGCCAGGTGAATAAGATCCCGCGGACGCGGGGAGGATGATGCATATGTTTATTTGTTGCGAACCCGAAATAATATGGCCCAGAAGCAGTGGAACGACCGCTCTCTAGATGCCCTGTGGGACAAGTCAAGGGGGCAATTCCGCCGAGGGCGTATGTGACGTTAGGGCATACCTTGTATTTCTATAGTCCCTCAAGCCACCAAGGTTATTGTTAGTAGTGCCAGAGGGCATGAGGGAGGATGTGATATGACAGCGCCATGATCAGCCATTGGTTAGACATTTCGGTATTACGAAAACGTTGGCCCTGTGGTCCAGGGCATATTATTGGTCCCGGATGAAGGCGGCAGTATATCGCTTTGTGATGTCTTGCCCTCAGTGCCAGGTGAATAAGATCCCGCAGATGTGGGCGCAGGAATTGTTGGGGCCTATCTCGGGGGACGACCGGGCAGTGAAATGGGGGTTTGATTTCGCAGGCCTGTTCCCCCATTCGGCGGGGCAGGCAGTCTATTGGTTGGTGGAGTCTATTAATTTTGTGTGGCCGCGCCCTGCAAACGGGCGAATGGTCGCGCAATCGAGAAATTTATTTTGGTCTATTTGATAGGTTTGGGGTGCCCAAGTTCTTAATCTCTGATAGTGGTACACCGCAATTGAGTCGGGCGGTCCAGGTTTTTTTTGTACGTTCAGCATCCAACATCGGGCATCGACCCCGTATCATCAACAGGCAGATGGGTTGGCCGAGCGTTTGATTCAGACTGCTCAATGCAGTTAGATCTGCCGCGCCTGGGGGCATTTTGTTGTTCGGGAGTAACGCGGACCGTTTAAGTGACTTTAAATAAAGGGCACCTCACCTGGGTTCCCCTGGTCTCGTTCAGGCTTTAATGACGAGGTCCACGACGAGGACTTGGAAAGGACAATTAATCAATTAATATAGGGTTAGGAAGAATCCCAAACTAACTCCCACCCCCCCATACTCACTGTATTGAAGTGGAAGTGGCCCAGGTGGCGCCACTGTTGGGGCATGGTGTTTTTTGTTCCTTGGTCGCCATCTTGCTTTTTTCGTTGTCATGGAGATGCCTCGCTATGGGCACACGTTTTTTTGTACGCTCCTGTGAAAGGAAAAAACCCTCGGAAATAAATTGGATCTATGAGGGAAAAGGTCTGTGCTTTTTGTGTTGGATTCGCGGCCCTAATAAATAACAACAATGGAAGCAAAGCGTGGTTTTCGATTTTTGTGATGATCGGTAGGAGCGTGGAGACATGACGGTCATTGGTGAGTTTTGTTTTTTTCATCGCCAATCATTGTGGCCCACCACGGTTGGTGACGGTGATGGTTCGTTGCATTACCAAGGAGAGAGAAGATAAGGGAGAAACGATGGCCGTCCGTCGTAACTGTTTGTCAGGTATTCGTCAGTTGCCCTTCGGTTTGGGCGAATAGCGGTGTGCGGTTTGCCGATTGGGGCCGCCTACTCAACGTGAGGTTAAAAACCGTCCATTCGTCGGGCCGCCTGTTCGTCGATTGGATAAACACTCTGCGTTTACCATCAGAGGGTGGCCAATCGGAAGTCTGGTTTTTCCCTAACCAATTAGACACCGTGCGTGAACGTTCAGCATGGCTGTAGGTTTCGGTTTGAGGTAGCTTGTTGTGCTGTTTTTCGCGACACTTGTTTTATTAATCCTTTTAATCATATTTATATTTACATATATTATATTTATATTTATATATATATTTATTTACATATAACGTGTTTTTATTTACCTTGTATGTATAGTGATGAAGAGCCATCCTGGGTCTTGTCCCTGAAAAGAAAAACAAAGTGAAATTAAATAAATGGAGGACCAAAACTATAAAATAATATTAAAGGGTCCTTATTTAAAATACTTCCCTATTAGGTTAAGGAAGTCAGGGACTGGCCGACTGGTCACACTGTTGGGCGGCCATCTTGGTGCTCAATAGTCTGGCCAGCACTCTCTCTTTGGCCACCGACCCGTGCGGGTCATGGCCCTTCTTCATATAAAGTAAATTAAGGATTTAATGACGATTAACACTAAAACTCAATTGTAAGTTACAAAGAAAGGATTAACCGAATAAAAGAACTTACCCACATCAAAATTGAGTTCCAGCCTTGGAGTTGTTTTCTTTCCCTCTGAAAATAGAGGTCCCTGCAATGAAAAGGGACATCCAATCAAAAATCACATCATAGCTGATGAGTCGACAACGAACCGGATCAGACGCGTTCCCGTCCGTCGTCGTCATTGGAGGGAATTGGTCTTATCAGTTTTCCCCGTCGGCGTTCTTTAGTTTTTACTGTTTCTGGTAACTTTTTCCGGGACGGGAACTTTCTTAACGCGGGAAGTGGGTGAACAGAATCAACGCTAGAAGAAACTGGACGGTTCTTGGTAGAAGTTTTTCGTGGTTGTCATTCCCTCTTTGGGGATTCGTTTTCCTTTTGCAATAACGATCAGGTGGAATCTAGGTTGTTTTTGGGCCCATGTTAGCTTTGCTAATGACCTGTTGTAATAGCGATTGATGCAATATGTATTAATAAGTGCAAGTGCTTAACTGTGTTGTTGCAGTGACTTTTCTTTTCAGGTTCTCGTCCGAACGCCATCATCAGCGACGGGACGTACGCCAGGGGACGCAGGTTTGGTGTTTTTCGTACTTTTCAATCCTAGGCCTTAGGGTCGGTTTGTGGGGTTTTGTCCTCCATCATCATCGACGGTCGCAAGGGACGGAGTTTGCGCGTCGGTCCTTCTGGTTAGAAGGTCGGGGTTCTGGTTAGAGTTTGTCTTCGAAAAACCAACGGCATTGATCGTTGTGGTCCTGCGGAACCAGAGTTCCATCGCGACGGGTTTTAGGCACGTGTGGTCTCCCGACGTCACGTCATGACATGGACTTGGCGTTCCAGATGCTCATGGGTCTTCCTCAGAGCTTCGATTTGAAGATCAAGCTCCTCCACACTTGGCCTGACGCGGATTTCGTTCCAGCAAAGGTCAAGGCAGCTCTGATTGCTGAGGCTAACAGCATCAGGTATACTCGGGGGGCGAGCGCAGCCGGATCAGCGGGGAGTGCCGGGAGCGATGTGTTGAACTTATGATGATGCGCCTTTCCTTTTCCTTTAAGGACATAATCACCAGAGGAGAACACCCAAAAATTCTGAATTCATTTGATGTAAGTATTTTTATTCGATTTTGTTATGGTGGAAAAACACTCCCAATCAATTTCGGTGTTCACAATCATCCAAAGCAAAACAAAACTTAAAACAGAACATGTTAAATTATAGACGACGAAGGGCCGACACCCGCATGGGTCAGTGGCCTAAGAGAGAGTGTCAGCCAGGTCACCAGATCCAAAAAGGCCGACCAGCAGTGTGACCAAGTGACTGGTTCTGGACTTCCCCAAACTCTTAGGTAAGTCCCTTTTAACCAAATTTAATAATTATTAACACTCGGCCACTTTTAATCGTTTTAGATTCAGGCCTAATTAATAGTTTCACTTTTCCTTGGATCTCGTAGATGACCAGACGGCGAGGGCCCTTCGTTACACCAAGACAGGTAAATAAACATTCTGTGTAAATAGTTATATATATAAATATCAATATTACTCTGGTTAAAAAAGGTTAAAAAAATAAATGTCGCAGAAACCGGACAACAAACTCCTCCGTTTCGCGACAATCTCCTTTTTCCACATTACTGAATTTAATAAATTACGTCTTTTAATAAGGGGTTAGCTGGTTAATCCGGTCGGAGGACAAGAGCTTGGTCAGCATGTCTGCCAGGTTACACTTGGTCCCGACAAACTGGAGCTCAAAGAGACCCTTCTTATAGTGGTCCCTCACGAACCGGA
>JAQGAE010005898.1:0-10739 GCA_034696685.1 Julus scandinavius
TATTAAACTTTATTTAAGCTTATTTAGCTTATATATTAGCTTTATTAAGATGCCAAAATTAAGTGGAAGGAATGATCAGAGCCCTATACATTTGGAACATGCCTAGGGCCGACCAACGTTTTCGTAATACCGAAGTGGCCCACCAACGGCTGACCGTGGCACTGTCGCATCACGTCCTCCCATATGCACTCCGGCACCTCCAACAATAACCTCGGTGGCTCCGAGAGACTATAGAAATACAAGGTATCCCCCAACGTCACATCCCTCTTTGGTGGAATTGTCCCCCCCGACTTTTGTCGCAGGGCATCCACGGAGCGGTCCTTCTACTGCTCCTGAGCTATATCAACCTGGGTTCGCAACAAATAAACATATGCATCATCCTCCCCCGCCGGCAGGACCTCAGACCTCGGGACAGGATATCGGCTTAAACAGCCCACGTCAACATGCAATCCCCCCTTTTTGTACTGAATATCAAATACAAACTCCTCCATTCGGGCCGCCTACCGGCCCAGCCGATTCGATGGATTCTTGAGAGACCGCAGATAACAGAGGGCATGATGGTCAGTAACCACCATGACCTTTTCAAGGAACAGGTAATGACGAAATTTCTTCGCCGCTTAAACTTAGTCACTGTATACCGAGTTTTCGCAAGCAACAGCGCCCGACTAGCAAAAGCTAACACCCGCTGTAGTGGCTTCTCCCCCTGACAGAGAATGTCACCCAATTCCACCCTCGAGGCGTCGGTATGCAGCTATATCGGGGCCCCACGGGACAAACATCACCAAGATAGGAGCGGCACACAAGGCCTCCTTCAACCGAACAAAACTATCCTCACATATAGAGGACCACACAAAAGGATCGGTCTCTCGGGTCAACTCAATTAATGGCTGCGCTATCGAAGCGAAGCCCTGCACAAACCGCCGGCAGTACCCACATAACCCTAAAAAACTCTTAACTGCGTTCCACACCACTGGCCGCAGAAAATTACGTTCAGCCACCCTATCCGGGTCTGTAGCTACCCCTGCGAACTAACAACGTGCCCCAAATATTTAACCCCCTCAAAACCAAAAAAACATTTGGCGTGTTTCAACTGGATGCTATGTGTCACCAATAGATCCAAAACAGCGGACAACTGCTCCAAAATAACTGGAAACGTTTGACCAAACACAATAATATAATCTAGGTACACCAAACAAGTTTTCCATTTCAAATTTAGGAAAACCTGATCCAGGCTATGCTGCATTGTCGCCGGTGTGTTACACAACCCGAAGGGCATCCGAGTAAACTCGAAATGCCCCTCCGAACAAGAAAACGCCGTCTTCTCGCGATCTGCCGCGGCCATAGGCACCTGCCAATACCCGGACATCATGTCCAGGGTTGCAAACCAGGTCGACCCCTGCATGGCTTCAAGCTCGTCATCAATCTGGGGCAAAGGGTAACTATCCACAATCGTGCTTTGGTTCCACTTACGATAATCCACGCAAAACCACACCGACCCATCATTCTTCCTAACCAAAACTACCGGACTAGAATAACGACTTTTTCTGGGGGCCACCACCCCCTGACGCAACATCTCCGACAACTCTTGCCAAATAATCTCCCGCACTCTCGGCGAAGACCGTCTAGGAGGCACATACACCGGAGGCCCATTCCCCGTATCCACAAAATGAGGGGGCAAGTCACTTATCCCCAGCTCCTGAGCAGATAACGCAAACGCACGCCGAAACGCAAACAGCAACCGTCGCAACTTTCTCCGCTGGGCCTTCGACAAAGTAGGCCTACAATTAAAAAAAGAATCCAACAACGCATTATCGCAACCATGCGTCACCTCCCCAGCCAGAGCTCTGCCGCCTTCCGCTTTATCCAACAAAACCAATTCAGAGTACTCCACCGCAGACACAGACGCAATCATTGCGCCCCTCCAACGAGAGGGCCTCCGCCGTCAAATTGGCAACCTGGAATACACAAAACGACAGATCACCCACCATCATAACACCACGCGCCAAGGCCCCCTCCAATGGAAGGGCCTCCACCAACATAACGTCACCTTTACAAACTTAATCAGGCAAAACACACAACCGTTGATTCCGAACACGGGGGCAACGTCACTGGCTGAACCAACT
This sequence comes from Julus scandinavius, assembly GCA_034696685.1. Classification (NCBI taxonomy): domain Eukaryota; kingdom Metazoa; phylum Arthropoda; class Diplopoda; order Julida; family Julidae; genus Julus; species Julus scandinavius. The sequence goes on from JAQGAE010005898.1 coordinate 2,124, forward strand.
GAATAGGAAGATGCAGCAACCTGTCCGACTGCTGCCCAGGAGACTGAACGTCTCCTGCCACCGACGACATCGGCTGCGGCCGGTCCTTCGCTGGCTCGTCCTCAGCAACATCTGGCTGCGCAAAAGGAAACTGCTCTGCCGGCGCATCCTGATAACAAATATCCGCGTTGCGGGCAATGCCACCAACCCGGTGCGATGACAGAAATCAAACCCCAACAACGCAACTTGTTTAGGGTGTTGCAACATGCGAAACCGATAAATCGCAGCACGACCACCGGCAACAACCACGGCTTCCGTCTTCCCCATAAACTGAATATCATGTTGCGAGACATCATACAACCATCGCAATGGTCGATTTGGCCGCAATGACAATCCAAAGTATAATAATAGATCGGATGACAACACCGAAACCACTGCCCCACTATCCAACGTAATCACCGCAGAGCGATCCCCCACTGACACTGACGGCGACCAATCGTCCCAAGCATAGTCCAGTCCTGGAACAACATACGTCGCCGTCACTGGTACCGGGGTCCCAGCTGCGGCTGCTGACGGCCCGGACACTACCGCCGCCACAACCCGTGTGGTCCTCGGCAACCCGTGCACGGACGCGACGGTATTCTTCTTAGGACAGTACCGCCGAAAATGTCTCTTCTTGCCATACGTCCAACAGGCCCTCCGAGGAGGAACCGCGTTCACCTTGCGCAACTCCGCCGACGCTCTTTGGGATGAACGCCCCCCCGTGACGTGGCTGCCGCCACAACGTGACCGCCGAAACAATATAACTCTTCCTAGTCAACGAGGACCAACCATAAATCGTCCAATTTGCATAACCAGTGACCCCCGAGAGCCAGATGATAAAACGGCAATAGTCCAGCCAATATGATCTGGATCGTACCCAACACCGGCGTCGCTGGATTCAAAGAGTAAGCCATGGAAGACATCTCAATGAGATAGCTGCGCACTGGCTCATCCTCCCCTTGCTTTCTCGACACAATCTGCTGCCACATCCGCAGACTATACGCTGAAGAGCCAAAAAACCGACGCACCCGGGCGACCAACTTGTTATAATTGTAAAGTGTTCCTTATGATTGCAGGAACACCCCATAGAAGTAGAGGACGTCACCAGGATCCGTTGAGGTAAGCATTTTAATCATCGTTAATAATTGAGCACTTACAGTTCTTTATGTTGTTAAACTTGATTATACCAATTGCAATAAACGAATCCATTCCAGGTGATCAAGGGCCGACACCCGAATGGGTCGGTGGCCAAACAGAGAGTGCCAGCCAGACTATCGAGGAACAAGATGGCCGCCTAACAGTGTGACCAGTCGGCCAATCCCTAACTTCCCCAACCTAATAGGCAAGTATCCTTAAGAAATACTGATAAGGAGTTGGGACCTTTTATGATCATTATTGTTTCTGTCCTCCATTTATTTAATCTCCTTTTCTTTTTAGATCAAACCTAGGGACTGAAACCGGGATGGCCCTTCATCACTAAACAGGTAAAATAAAAACACATTAAGTATAAATATAATCTTGATATAAATATAACTATAATTAAAAGAATAAGCAACCAGATGTTGCGGAAACCGAACAGCACAACTGCGGCCACGTCAAAAAGAGCAACTCTGCATCGCAAATCACTTGGCTGCGTGGCCTGTAAGCTGGCCCCTCAACCGCCGAGAGTACATCTCCGGTGACAGTCCTTCCGCCTAGATCATGCCCTCGAAGGCTACCAGAAATGCCCCACAGTCACCAACACCATCATACAAAGGCCCCGGCTCATGCATATTAAGAATTAACGGGGCCGAGCCAACCCCGCCAGGTGGTCACAAGACCAACTCCTCTTTCTACAACCGGCGTAGAACAAGCACTAACCTCTGGCGGCCCCGGACCCTGATACCGCGAAGCCGAACCAGCCAATTCATTGTCACGCGCCTTCCCGCGGGTCAGCATACGGTCCACCCGATCACTGGTATTCATGACAGCACAGCAAAACAAAGTCATCAACCGGGTTCGCAAAATAGCACCGCGAAAACCAGCACCTACACCATGTCAAGTCCGAACTCCGGAATTGAGCCGCAGAACCACGAGACCACATGCGATACTGCGATACGAAACTAACTTTATTAACAAAAAAACGGCAACATCGCCCAACCGCCCACTAACTCATGGGACTTACAATAACACTAATCAAACGCGTGAAACAATCAAAAGCATAATTCCCTGGACGGCTTACCAACTCGGTCAGCCCCCAGCCACGTTCTCCCCATCCCCTGGCCCAGGTCTCCCTTATAATACTTTTCCATCCCCTGGTGGCGACCTGGGCAGGTACGCGCCAAACATACCACATACCTCTAACGATCCCCCATGCACATACCACGCATTTCGGGCAGCGCGACCCACATTTCAACCGCATAACCCTGGCACTCGGGGGATCGTTACAAAAAAGATAATTAAACCAGTCAATGAAAGTAATCAATTACCTCAAACCAATGAGAGAATTAATTAACAGGGCTAAAGCTTAAAAAATAAGAGTATTGCTAACTAACATTTTATAAACCAATCAATTACCTTCAGTCTTCACCTCTATTTTTGCAATATCCTCATCCATTCACAATAATTTTCTTTCTTGCGTGATGTTCTGGAAGAGGAATGTATTCAGTCTTTTGACCAAATGCTTCCGTGCCGTTGCGTCCAAATATTGTGGCCGATTGGTGGCTCCAACAACCAGAAGTTTGTCCTCAGCATTGGTTGTAGCTCCATCCTATGAAATGTATTCACAGATTAAAATTTGTCAAGCATTAATTAACTTATAAATCATAAGACAGTACATTTTTATCTGAAAAATGATATGACAAAATTCCCAAATAACAATTTTAAACTTGCCTGCTGAACAAGGAATTTGGTTTTCATCCTTCTGGGAGATTCATATATTTGGTGTCGCTTATTTGCATCAGAAGTGAGTCCATTTTGCCGATGAAAATGACAGCATGCTACAGCAAACATGGCACTCACCATTTTTCTTTTTCTCCTAACCATTTTGAAGTTAACGAGGAAGCACATATGCTGAAAAACGCGGAACTGTAGTTACTGGCAATGCATTTCCCTAAATACGAATGACGAACACCACATTATGAAAATTTGGTATTTACGTATTATCCTAGACTACCTCAACCGACTGCTCCCATCCCAACGAACAGTTTTTACTGCTGTCCCTCATTCCTTGGGTTACTGTGGTCTGATCTAACCTAACCTATCCTGATTGGACGGCTGTAAAAACAGTTTATTGGGATAGGAGCAGTCGGTTGAGGTAGTCTAGGATAATATGTAAGTACCAAAAATTTAGGTGACAGCGCCAGAATCACGTTTAAATGAAAATTACCAATTAAAGTTGTTCCTGTTCCTAGAGGACCAAATAAATGCAATCTTTTCGGTGGCACACACAGTCACATGAATATATCTGGCCTGAGCATGGGAAACACGACAATTTTTGACAAAATCGTGTCCTGAAATATCGTCCCATTTCACAGGAGATCCGTGATCCATATTATCTGAAAAGGAGTTGCATTGCATTAAATTGCTATAGATTGTATGACATCATTTCCAAAAACAATCGAATATACCTTTAAGTCTTTCATTAGGTATGTCTTCTGCAGGCCTCTGGGTGGAACATGCAAACTGACCATTAACACCACTGTTACCTGATGTGCTCGGGTAAACCTCAGGATCGTCCTGGGAATCCCTCTGCATAGCCGCGTGCCAGGTGAGGACCCCAACTCGCGTCTCAAAGGGATTCCGGTGAGTCCCGCTGACGACCGACGGTCCTGCTCCCGCCGGTGGCTCGCCGCTTTTCTCGTTAAGCTCCGCCATGCTGGCGGCGGCACGGGTTCACGTGCGATACTGACCGTGTCTTTGATTTTTCTTTTTCTTAGACTGGTCGGGGCACTCAGGTCTCTCTTGTGGACGGGTCCTGATCCCACAGTCGGGCGGCCTCTGGAAAAAGGGTGAAAAGGACAACCTCGTCGTCGGACAACACTTCTTGGTGAGTACAGTGAACGTTTATTTATAAAGGCAAATGATGCATGGAATTTGGATTTACAGGCCACGGAGTTTCTCCGGTAAATTTCATAGACAAGATAGGGTCAGGTTGTGTCACAAGGGATTGTGGAGTACAAGACCATCAGAAACTTTCCATCCCTTATCTGCCTACTCTCTAAAACCACTGCCTGTTTCTTGGACCTCTCCTCCTTATATATTCCCCCCAACCTGCACTTCTCATCCTTTCCTTATGCCCTCTCCATCTTCCAAACAGAGCCTCCTTTGTTCTGCCCTTTTCGCATCCTTTCCTTTTTTAGATCCTCGCCGCCTTTTCCTGTGCACAACAGCTCCCTTCATCTTTGCCAGATGTCCGATCACCCCTTTTCCTATGATGCCCTCTTGAAGTACCTCTATTTAGGCCTCATCTCATGCTCCCCCCAGATAGTAAACGTCGAAGAACCCCTCCTGTAACCCTCCATCACAGGGTAACTGTAAAGGTTATACGCCTACACTATCTAAGACTGAGAAAAGATGGGAAAAAGTGATCCACAATACCTGCTCAACACCAATGACCCACGTTTTCGTGAGGTGCAATAGAAATAGCATGCCTGGTCTTGGTGTCCTGTCCACGTACTGAATATATGATTACTCGTAATCCTCTGGCTTGCCCTTCGTCCTGTTTAACATCACCGTCAGGACATCCATCACTTGGCTGGATATGTCGCAGGAAGGATGTTTTTGACCTGTATGGATCCGCCGGTTCACCGGAATAGGGTAAGCTCCGTGCCAGTGGCTGCAAAAAGTAGTGGACATGGAAACCTCCACACACCAGTAGCAACATTCCCATCCTCTTCCTGGGCGTGCAAACTGGGTGAGTTTAACCCAAGCCGCGTAATCCCGGTCCCCTACCCTAGGTGGTACGTATGTTGTTTCTGGTGGAACAGCCGCCGCCTCATTGATCCTCTCATAATAGGCTGCCAACAGTTCTGGATCCTGTTCCGTTTTTCTAGATGGATGCATGAAAACTTGTCTCAAAACAAATCTTCCGTGGGAGCTGGTAGCCTTTAGATCCCATTGGCGTTTTCTTGGTACGGGGGTTTGGCGTACCTCTGCACTCGCCGACCGTGCCGGTGACTCGCCCCGGCTTTGTGCGCTCGCCGACCTTGCTGGTGACTCGCCCCGGTTTTGCGATGATCTTGCTCTGTGCGAATGGCGGGACGAGCTCCTAGAACGCCGGTCCCCTCTGCCAAGACGTTCAGAGCGCCTCGCCGTGCATTCGGTCGATGACCCTCTGCTGTGGCTGCTGTCATAATCCACCTGCTGGTCCCTGCTGGTCCTGCCACGTCCGCCTGTTAGAATCCATGAGAGGGGTCTTTTGGTTAGCTACCCGTGGCGGTACCACTCTCGTCTTCCTAGTGGGCATGTTGATGTTGATTACCTGGGGCTGGTTTGATTGTGCCAGTGCTAGTAGCCTGGCCATTTCCTTCTCGGCCACTGTCATCTTGGTCTCCGCCAAGGTCCTCATCTGAGCCTCGTACACCGCCAATTTTTGAAAATACCCAGCTTCCGCCGTCGCCGATTGGAGCATCTCCAATAATTTGGCCATGGACAGTGGAATCTTCACTGTTGCTGTGGCCGCACAACACCGCACTGCTAATTGATGTGCCTTAGCCCACAGCTTCCTGGCCAACTCCTTTAGGGCATAAACCTCTGGTAGTATTGCCACTAATGAATCTTGTGGGACATCCTGCCGTGTCCTCTGGACGATGTTCCTCCGCCGGGTGGGGCGGTATCTCCCACTCCTCATCGGGCGGGAGTTGGTCGGACAAAATCTGCCTGGCTTTAAAAGCAATGTCCGCCCGGCTCAACATATACAACCCATCCTCAGGAGTATCAGGGTTGTCCATGTTGCTGTAAAGAAAATAAGGATTAACCGGCGTGCCCACCCGTCTGACCGGAAAATCGTTGACCCTTGCTCCGTGCTTGATCTCAAAAATACGCGCAGATTGTCCCACCCCTTTCGGAAAACTCACCACGTTTTGTCTTCTAGCCGAAATACTATGTGAATTAATACAACTTTTTCCCAAACTTATAGCTGAACTTCATTGTCTGACAAAAAAACACGTGTTGCTTGATTGCCGATCTCGAACTGATGAATACGCTGCACTGGCCTTACAGCTCCCATTCGTTGGTCACATGACTTATAAAGTGACTTAGGCCCCGCCCCCTGAGGGAAATTTTTGTTTCTTGGTTGACCCGACAATGGGCTTACCCTCGATGTCAACCTGGCAGAGTGTTCTTCCTGTGGGATTATTTTTTTTATTTTAATCATGGCAAGCATGACCCGCCGTCGCGGTGTCTCCTTACACCCCAAGTATTCCGTCAACAAGTCCTCATCTGATTGCTCGTGTTCATCGTTATAGAATAGAGGTGCTAACACATTATCGTATGTGTGCCCCATTTCAAGGTCCCAGCCCCTCTCAATTAACACATGCGCGGCACGGCCTAGTTTGTAGAAGAGGGTCCGAGCGGCATTGTTTTGAAAGGGATACTTTTGGTCTAAACGACGCATTTCACAGAAATGCGAAATGGTCGCATAACGGCATAAATAATTAATTAGGTTGTTATCAGATTCTGGGATTTTCTGTTGCAAAAAAAATTCTTGAATAAACTCCAAAAATGCCAGGACCATGGGACTTCCATAGTTGGCCATGCATCTTTCCATGGCCGCCGTTAGATCGTGCATGACGATTTTTTGAAAGCGTAAAGGGTTATTAATTTTTCGTCATGACCGCGTGGCCGCAGCCGAGATTTCGGCGTCCCCTTGCACAGGTTCGAAATCACATTCTTCTGTCCCTTCCATTGACTCGTTGACTACTCGTGACAAAACCTGTGTCATTTCTTCAAGTGTGTCAGCTCGAACCTCTGGTGTGGTATCCCTAGGTGGTACCCCAAAAACCCTCCAGGTCACCCCCCCATTATCGGAGGGTGTCGCTCCTTTCGTTTGTTTTCTGCGGTCTTTTGGTTTGGTGCGTGTTAAAGGCATCATTGGTTCAGTTTGATCTTGGTCAATCTTCACCAAATCTTTCGCATTATAGTCCCCTAGTGATTGATTCATCGAGGGGTCCCAAACTTCGAACGTGGTCAGACCCTTGACCTCTCTTATTTAATAGGCCCCGTCTCGTTTGGGAGCAAGTTTGGCCGACGTTCTCGTAATGGAGCAGCTCCTGGGATGCGTCTGTAAAAGTATCCTATCACCTTCCCGAAAAATCGGCGAGTCACAACCTGCATTGTGAGCCTTCCGGCGGGCATCCTGGGCTCGCTCCAGCGAGTCCGTAGCTTCCCTCAAGGTGGTTCTTAACTCTTGTAAAAATCCCGTTAGGGTATTCTTGACAAAGGTTGCATCAGCGCAACTCTTACTAAACGCCATCATGTTGTCATGTGGCGATCTTGGTGACCTACCGAAAGTAAGAAAAAAGGAGAATACCTGCTGCTCCATTTACTGCGGAATTCATTGCCCACTTCACCGCAGGCAGATGACGGTCCCACTTCGCATGAAGGTTCTCCGCAACAATGGCCAGTTTAGCTTTTAGATCACGGTGTTTACGCTCCACCGGATTGGCCTGAGGATGATAATTAGCCACATGGTGTAGTACAAATCCCATGGATTTGGCTGTCTGCTTCATCACCCCGGAAATGAACTGTGGTCCATTGTCGCATTTTACCGCCCTCGGTGTGCCATACTGCAAACAGATCTCATTGATGAATAATTCCGTGATGGTGTGTGCCCTTGCATCCGTCATGGGAAATAAATCCACCCACCCTGTGGTTGTGTCCATCACCGAAAATATGTACCCGTTGGCCGCATCTGTTGTGGGCAATAGACCCACCAGATTGATGCTTACCACATCGAAACGTTGCGGCAAAGATGGGAAAGCCAATGGGACTTTATCCGGGTGGTTAAGTGGCTTGTACCTGAGGCACTCCTGGCATTTGGCTACATGTTCCTTGACCTGGGCCCTAAGTCCCATCCAATAATATTTATTAGTGATGCGGTCAATAGTAGCTTGTATCCCAGGATGACCCGCCTCCGGAAAATCATGGTTCCATCGAATGACTAGCGGCTGCAAAACCGCAGGTATCACCAAGCATGGTTCTTCTGTGTCTGTCTTTGAGAGATAACGATATAAGACCCCTGCTGACAACACATACCCCCTGTCCATATACGTTTTGGCCTCCACGCATTTAGATCCATCCATGGCTTCCAGTGCTGAAATAATGAAGTTGTACGTGGTGTCCAGCAATTGCATCTGACGGAATTCTGCAGCCGTCAATGGTAGTTTGTCCGCCAGGAAATGATGAATGAGTACAATAAGTTCCACTTGGTCGCTGGCCCTGGACAGCATGTCGGCCAGCACATTAAGTTTACCTGGTATGTACTGGACATCAAATACAAACTGCTGCATTTTCATGACCCAACGGGCCAATCTACCTCGTGGTTCCTTAATTGCCAGAATGTGTCGCAGAGGAGCATGATCCGTATGCACTACGAATGTCAGTCCATCCAGATAT
>JAQGAE010005899.1:0-10738 GCA_034696685.1 Julus scandinavius
ATTTTTATTTTTGTATTATATAAAGTAGTTTTTTTAAAGTAGGTTTTAAAATTTGCCCCATAGCAAAACATGCAGTTTAGATTCCCCTTAAACTCTATCCCAACTCCACTTATCCCAGCTGGGCCAAATCTCTTGGATGGTTAGGAAATTTTATACAATGCTAGTCGACATGAGCCAGTCTGACCTAAGAGGCATGTCGCCAGACCCATACCACAATCTCAGGGAGAGAATAGTGGAGCTCATCAAAATTGGAGGGCGATATCGTCGTATACACTGGCTTCCTGGTGCGATGAATGGCAGTTGAAGATAAACAAGGTGTAATGCGTGGTGGTGCATTTCTCTTGCAAATGGAAGACTTGCCAACCTGAGTACTTTCTGGGTAGTGTTATATTACCAAAAACTTCTCTTGGAATCACCATTTCACAAAAATTGTTGGTGCAGCGAACAAACGCCTTTGATTCATTTAACGCGTATTTCGATAATTTGCGGAAGATGTAATGGAAACTGGCTACATAACTCTGGTTTGCCCTATGCTGGAATATTTGCACTCCTATTTGGAACACTCACAGGATGGTTCATATTAAGTATGTAGAGATTCAGTAGAGAAATCAGTAAGCTGGCGCTCGGGGCTCTTCGAATGCTGCTTGTGGGGTAGTGCTTTAGCTCATCGCTCACATGATGCAGTTCAATTCAATTCAATTCAAATTTATTACCCTACAGTCAGCATTGGCATGCCATGTGGTAGGGGTATTTAGATACACAGTGACACAAATAGTACAAAGAAGATTACATAGGGTAGGTACAAACAGTATTGAACCCTAGGCATTTTCCATAGTTAAGGCCCTGATCATTCCCTCAACCTAAATCAGCTAATTATGGCCTAATCAATGTGATTTATGCTTATTTTTATTGGAAAAATGGCAGAAATCCACATCTGTATAACATGTCAATAACTGTGGTAACTAAATTCAATTGTGCCTTAATCAGGCCCTAATATCATAGGCCTGAAAAAAGTCTTAAATTATACCCAAACAGCATAGGCCTAAATAAGGCTTGAAAATGTACGTCACTACATGTTTAGCTTAAAATCTGGTGAAAGTATTCATATTATATACGTTTTACGAGAATTAATGTTTAGGTAACGATGCATATTATGATTTGATTATTGCTAAAGTATATTAATCTAACTAAATAAACAAGTTAGATGAATATATTCTGTGAATTGTAACGTTAATTACGATTTTTTCGCAAATATACACCATAGGACCTTGCTGCACAGCTTGGGTATATACCTACAAGTTGAACAAGTATGAAATTATGTTGCTATGGCTTGATGCTATGGCAGCACAAAACAAAACTTTAGAAATTAATGATTTTGGGAGAATGGCCTGGATACCATTAGTTATTTTCAATAATTAGGGTAACCAAAGCCATACTTATCTTAATCAGGCCCTAATATCATAGGCCTAAAAATCTTAAATTAGGCCCTAATATCCTAGGCCTAAATATCTGAATAATAAATGATAGGTTGTTGCAAAAGGGGAGGAGAGGGGGAAGAAATTGAATGCACACACCCTCGCCAAACATTAGAAGGGAGGGGGGGGGGTACATTTTGAATATCAGTATCCCCCACTTAATTTGTTCCAAAAAATGAAGTCTTTTGGACCAAAAAATGACGTTTTTTTCGATCGCAAAAGACGTCCTAAAGACGTCATTTTTGAGTGACATTTTCACGTCATTTTTTGGTCATTTTTTTGGTCAAAAATGACGTCTTTTTTACCATCAAAAATGACGTCTAAATGACGAACTTCGCTACTTGGGTGAGCAGCAGTATTCTATCGGAGGGCAGACCAATGAGTGGTACACCATTCCTTCACCTGTCGGGGACAATTTCGAAACACCCGTTGGACAAATCTTAAGCGCTGATTTGTGGACCCGATAATTGTCCGAATATGGGAAACCCATCAGTTTCTTTAACAAATCGGAAATCTTGCTGAATAAGATGCTAACCGGATTCAGTGTTCGATTAATGTTTATGGTTTCGAATGTTCAGCTTTCGAATCATGCTCATTCCGTGTAAAATGGACGTAAACACTCCTATTTTAAACATTTATTTGCACTCCTAATTGGAACCCTTACAGGATGGTTTATATTAAGTATCTAGAGATTGTCTACATTATATGCGCCACTGTCGACTGACTCAGTTTTTTTATTATTTAGTATTAACATTTTTGATTTTTAACCACAATGCCAAACATCAAAACCAAATAAATAAGTTATTAATCTGTATGTAGGTGATACAGAATTATGTGAACGTGGCTTAAGATATGTGGTTCGCTCCTTGGTAAAAGTCATGGGAATTATTCAGACGGGAAAAATTCCCCAAGTGGCGATTTTTTTAATCAGTTTAAGCCAAGGTCCCCGCAGTGGAGTCCCTGCAGGGCGAAGTGGGATGGTCAAGCTTTGAATCCCGTGAAATGATAAGTAAGCTGACTTACCTGAGGAGATTTTGGGCCCAAGATAAGTCTTACTCAGAATGGCAAGTTAAGAGCTAATTAGAGGTCGGGGCTGGTGCACCCAGACCCACACTGTAAAAATGTCATGCCTTAATATAAGACCCTTTAGGTGTTTTTTCGTTGTAGACAAAATCAAGACCTTATATGGATCTTTTTTTTAAAAGCATATGATAGTCGAGACTTAACGATCGTTAAGCCTAGATCGTGCATGATTCCGAGCATATGTATAATTCGATTTATATAGAGTAAAGTTAAGTTTTGACGAAATCCAAATAACCTGACACTTAATATCTGATACATTGTGTCAGATATACCATTATATACTATAAATGCACATACACGAATATAAACTTTGGTTCATGTGTTACGAATGGTCATTGCATGCATGTTGGCAACTTGGGCAACTTAAAATGAGTTTTTAGATGACTGAATTCAGTCATCTAAAAGTTAGTTTTTTTTCTAAGGTCATGCATCGTAACTTAAAATGAGTTTTAAGATGGCAAAATGACAAAAAATATGTTTTAGTCAAGAAATCAGTCCTAAAATAAGACTATATTTTTGCTGTGCAGTGGCTGCGTAAGATCAAAAAGTTTGGGATCAGACTCGGATTCAATACATACATTAAGGGAAAATGATCAGATAACCTGGCACTATAGGAACAAAGCGAAGATTGGGATAAAGGCCTTCAATGATAGTTCATATGGGAGCGCCTTACTGTTCAGAGCAAGGGCAGAGTCGCTTGAGACTAACGTCTAACAAAGTTCCTCACCATCACAGAAACGTGTGACCTGTGTGATGGTGGAACAGAGGATCAGCAGTATGTGATGACTAACTAAATGTTCTGCAATGGAGGGATATCGGGAGGCAGCCTCCGTGGAGGAGTGGCTGGGTCTTTCCAATGTACAATATAGCGAGGAAATTGCGAAAGCAGAAAACACGTAGAGGTAAGCAATGTAGCCTTGTGGTAGAGTAGCTCAGTGCAGGGGAATGGAAAGGAAAACTATCTTATAGGTGGATTTGTATCTAGACTTAAATTTCTGAACTTTTGGAGAGCTAATATAACTAGCATGAAAACAATCAGACAACAATGAGTGAATTTCACAATGAATCTTATACACTGTTGTGTATCCCCGTTCTCTCCCTCCCCCTACGAAATCTGGAAAAAAAGAACCACCTCTTTTCACCATTAGTTTCCATCACAAAGGCTTCATATTCCTCCCACCGCACAATTTTATTGCATCATAGTTCAGGTACTGGCATGCATATACAGGATAGACCAAAAGGTACTGCCACCCCACTTTTGGAAATATTATAGTTATAAACATTCTGTTAATATGGCTAAATAGGAAGTCGTGCGTGCTCTAGCCACTGATGTTATTAGCTTTTAGCTATGACCATTTGTTGATGGAAATCCAAATAATAACTTGCGACCCATAACACTTAGGACAAAATGTCAAATCATGAAAAGGACAATTTTAGGCACTGAGGGAAATGCCAAATGGTAGCAACGCTGCATCACATTGCTGCATTGAAGCTACCTACAGAGTTCCAGATGTTGTATTCTACAGGTGATATACCATAATTTAATGGCTACATAGGCATAAATCACACTGTATAAAAGTTAATGTTTAAATTCCTCGATCACATGTAAGTGTAGGTCGCTTCTCTGCAGTGCAGTACAGTGCTACAGTGTAGCTACCATTTGAAATTTTCCTCAGTTCTTAGCAAATTTATAACAACTTTAGGGCTTACTACAAGCAGGTCCCAACTGTAACACTTCTTCAATAGATAGCACTGAAAATCACTGGCTAGGGGTGGAGCATTATGACTCACAACTAAAGTTTTTAAAATCAGTGACATCAATTCCAGTCAGTCCCCAGTAAATGGTCTAAATTATTTCCCTATGTTTTCCCTACATTTCTGTCTGTAAAATGTAGTTACCCCTTTTATGGCAATGGCGGCTGATGTGGGTGGTGAGGAAATCACGCCGAACGCGTCTCATGACAAAAAGGGTTTTAATACCAAAAACCACGTAAAATAAAGTTACAAAAAACGAATAACCGAAACTCGCGGGCGGCAACTTGCCAGCTCCGAAAACAAACTTAAAAGTTCGCGTCTTGTGCACAAAGCAATCAGGTGACCATCCTGGTCCACCTTCCAACCCGTACTGCCCTCTTTGCTAACTCGAGCTTCCCAGAAAACCTTGTATCGGAATGCTGGTCAGCTCGGGACAACAGAGAGAATTACATAATTTGCATAATTCACATTACCGGCATAACATTCCACACACTACAGACCCGGCAACCCTGAATCCCAACCTCGGATTCTCACACCCTAAACCACGACTTTTACTAATCCAACTTAGACATCTTTTGACCTAGATATCTGCTGACCACTTTTTCCTGGTTTTAGAAAATGGTCTTTTTTTGAAAGAAAGTTGGGACCCCCTAGGAGATGACGTCTTTGCGTCATCAAGAGATAAAGTTTGAGTTTCTTAGTTTTACGCTTTTTTAAGTAAATTTACTACCATAAAATGTGGATACTTTAGACAAGCTTTTGGGGAGTTTTCAATTTTGAAAATTTGTCAATACCTTAAAAGTGTGATTTTGTCAATGATAAAACAGAATTTTTCAAAAGTAAAAAAACAATTTTTCAAAATTTGTTTGATTTAGAAATACATTTTTTCTTTGTTAAAAGTACAATAAGTGCAATTTATCTATGGTAAAAGCGCAATGTTTTTTGCATTAAAAGTGCAATTTTTTGGTTTAGAAATGCATTTTTTCTGATTTCAAAGTGTCATTTTCTATGATAAAACGGAATTTTTCAAAGGTCAATGGTAAAATGGAATACATATTCCTGTAATACATCATGATATAGTGTAATAACATATATGGCAAACTCGTTAAAAAAATACAGCCTGTTTATCAGCAGGACGTTTTCAGAAATAGTGTATTATTGGATATACAAGTATACTTGTAGTAGGGGGAGACCGGGACACAGGCACAGTGGTACAATGTTTTTATAAAATCAGGTTTTATCAGCAACCCAATGCTTTTGATTTGCATAGAAGCTGTATGCAGCACTTTTTCATTAACCAAAATTTCTGTGATCTGACACAAGTATAGAAGAAAATTTTTGCAGTTAAAGTTTTTGTTCTTGAAAAGCAATTATTCAACTCTCAATTGGATTTTTATTCTAGGTGTAATTATAAACCATTAGTAATTTCGCAATATACCATTGATGAGTGTATATATCCAGCTATTATTTCAAACTAAATTTTATGTTAATTAGCCATGAGGTCAGCTGTAAGGCCCAAATCAAATTAGTTATATGGGGTACAGTGGGACATGTTCCAGCATACCCCAATTAATGTTTTTTGAATTTTTTTTTAAATTTTCTTATTAATCATAATTTAAAAAAACCATGTTCAAATTTATGTTCTAAAGTGAAAATGGTTCAAAATTACAACAAAAAAACACATTTGGACAAGTAAGCAGTGAAAGTATGAAAGCTGCTGTAATTACGGTTAATTTTAATGGTTTTTATAATTTATACTTGGAATTTTAAATTGACGTGCTGAATTAAACACAATTAATCAATGTGGTGTTCTTTTTCTTGTAAAATGTGTCTTAATTTCGTGTGAACTACTGTACCCCATGCCATGTCCCACTGTGCCCCGGTATAGGAGCACAATGTGATAGTCTGAGCAACCAACTTTAATCTTTTATAGCAAAACAACTAGTAGCTCTAAAACGATAAAAAAATGTATACAGATCCTGAAGGCTTGTATATATTACTGTGTTATTCTTTTAAAATGCTACAAGTTAAATAATTTTCCCAAAAAAAAATGAATTCTAAAAATTGTACCCACTGTGCCCCGGTCTCCCCTATACTTGTAGTATGTTGAACATTTGCATTACGGCCCGAAATGTATTGTTACATGGCTAAAAATTAAAGCTGTAATGAAAGAAAGTGGCCACAAAATGTGATAATTTAAGTTCCTAATTTGCACAAACAATGTCAGATTTGGCTAACAATAAAACAAGTTATGCGTTTCACTTTGTTTAAAAAGGGGAAAAAATGAAAATCGCAATTCCGGTGCCACTTCTTGACCAAACATGTGATGGATAACTTCAGTGAGGAATTTTTTATTTTTGTTGGAGTAAAGAGTTCTTACTGTATTGTAAAATACTTATTGGAGTCAGGCTGCCTTGTATTTCCCCTACTCCTGTACAAAAAATCAAACTAGTTGATATTTTCCATTTTAGGGATGAACAATTAGGAAGCATGTGTTAAATGACCTATATACATATTGGAAATAGCTTAAGTAGTCTTAAAATAAAGAAATAGTAGGTGCGTTATCTGGTAACAGTGAACTTTGGAAAAAAAATGGAGGCTTTAGCATATGGGTAACGCCTCCATTTTTTCAAAAGCTTTTCCCCGCCTTAGCATTTCAAGGATGAAATCGGAAAGAATACATATATTTCATAATGTATTTCTGCAATTTAATACTATATGGAGTATGAACTACAATGTAGAGAAAAAAGTATATGGATATTTTTGGTAAAAACCTAAAAAAATGGATTTTTCAGTTTTGACAGATGAATTGTCAAGACATGTGCTGCCCCCTTACATCTAAATGATGGACTACACTCGTTTTGAAAAACATTTTTTTTTAAATTTACAGGGGCATTTTTTTAAAAAAATTTCTCTATTGGAATCATTTAATATGGTTGATCATTAGTACAATTTTTTTACTGTGCAAATTTATAATTTGTATTACTTTGCCCACATTCGACCTTGAAAAATAATACATGGCAGGAATAGGGCTTGGATTTTGCTTGTGCACCCCCTTAAATAATTGCCAGTAAAGATGATAATAGTTAATTTCATACCAACAGACCATTCTCTTCCTTTTCCTAATTTTACATTTTGTACTAACTGTTGCGGGTCACAAGTTATTATGTGGATTACCGTCAACACAGTGGCGGCCTTAACGGGGGGGCAAAGGGGGCATTTGTCCCCTGCTTCCTAAGTCTTAGCACCCTCGTAGTTCCTAGCCCAAAGAAACTATAATGCAGGGCGTCTTGAAAATGTTTACTTGTTAAGCTTACAAGTCCCAAAATTAGACATTTAATCCATCCAACTGACCAATGTGGTCGCCCTTGGCCTTTGATAATGGATATATAGGTCATATAGAATGCTAGCATATGCTTACTAATTCCTAATGGGACAAATAAGTCTGGGAACATCTGCATTGTGACTATTTTCGCTATTTTTTGTTGATTTTTTTTGATAATATAGAAAGCAGCACATGGGTGCAAGAGGCGGCCAGAATCATGTGGTCATGATTATAGTGGAACTTCTATGTATACCACAAATTCAATCGCATTTTTTATCAAAAAATTGTTGCTATCGAATTGACATCCAAATGTTACTTTAGTTAAGCAAAATATGCATGCATTCATTCAGTTATATATAGGAAATGATAAAAATTTATCAAGTTGATATTTCATTGTTAACTCACGTGCTATAGTGAATCATTGGGATAGGAACAAATCAAATCGTTGCTCCTCAGTTAAGGTAAAGTTAAGATTAAATTTATATTTATAATTTAACAAATTTGGTAAAGGCATCACATTAATAAAATAGCATTTAATTACTTTGCAAAAAATGTTTGTATATATTGTGACGAATATACAGGTTTCACTGTATATTGTTCTTCACAATTTGCATTAAGATTTATTGTAAAATAAGAAAGATGTAAAAAAAGAAACTCATGGGAAACGTTATGGTTGTTCTGGTATATATCCAGAATGTACCACGAGTTTATTTTTGACATTTTTCATTCATTCCTTTACAAACTTTCTCTGCCTAATAATTCACCACTGATATAAACGCAGTTTTTCTGCAACAAAATTGCATAGTTTTTAAAATATATTTTTGCCAAATTGGCGCAATTTTTGTACAATACACGTGAACATTTTCTGTACTAAAAATACAGTTTCTATGCTCGAAAAATTAAATTTGTTGCAGTAACAGTGCTGTTTTTTTCGGAATAAAAAGTTCAAATTTTTAGCAACAAAAGTACACATTTTCTGTACTATAAGTGCAGTTTTTATTCCTGAAAAATGTAAATTTCTGTACTAAAAGTGCGATTTTCAAAAGGAACTTTTTAAAAAATATAGCAGTTATGCATTTCACATCAAATTATAAAACATAAATTTGTTTAGATTGGAGGTTCTTATTTGGCTTGGTCCTTATATTAGTTCTGCCCACCCATGGATGGGATGCGCCCTGAATGGCACCTTGGCCACTGCGCCTTTTACCTTAGGTCCGCCACTGCGTTAACAGATGTCCGTAGGCAAAATCTAACAAGCGCACATGACTTCCTATTTAACCGCATTAACAAAATGTTCATAACTATAAGATTTAAGAAACAAAGTGAGTTGTTGGTGACTTTTGGTCTAACGTGCATATTTACACTTGTACAAATGTATTACAATATTATATTTTAGAGACTCATTGTTTTAAATGATAACCCCGTACGTACAGTAGACCCTGTCTAAAAGCATAGTTTTAGGATCGGTGAAACATATGCTTTTAGACGGGTTATGCATTTAGACAGGTTGTTTTACACAGGTTACCAAGTCGGGACAGGTACATTTTATACTTTTAGAGAGGTTATTCATTTACACAGAATGCATTTAGACAGGTTCTATCAGGGTTCTATACTGTATAACGAAAAATAATTTTAGGTTAGCAACAAACTAGTACATTAGTTCAATTATCGAACTTGATCTCAAATTAAAATTGTATTAATTCACTCAGAGTTAATCAACCTTAAAAATTCAGAAACATGAATCAAACAACCCATATATACGAAATGTCGAACTTGTGAAATCAAGAGTAATACAATTAAATTTTCATAAATATACGATAAATGAGAAATATATGAACTCTGGTGATCTCTTGCATAAATGTAAACTCCGGTGATTGCCATGCATGATTGAATACCCTACAGCATTTGTATATTTCGTATTCTTATGTACTCATTTATGCACGAGTTCAAATGAAATTTTTTTACTTACCCTTAAATTATAAGTGATTTTGCGACGAAGCGTCAGGTCGTTGCCAATGAGTCTTAATTCGCAGTTCTGGGGGTCGAGGTTTTGCCTTTCCTGTTCCGATTCACTGAACCCTTCTGCCGAATTAATCGAGACAATCACAGGTATAGTGAAGCAAATACATTATTCACAAGTTTGCACTCGGACCAGTTTGCCGAGCTGCTGCTGAACTACCAAAAGCATCGAATTCTTGAAACGTTTCTGAAACAATTCTTGACTTTTTCGCTTTTAGAAGAGATGTGCAACTACCTGTTGCTTAGAATCACGAGGAAATAAAAGCGCTGTATGCTACTGTAGTTAAAAAAACTGTCACCTTTTATTTGTTCAGCAGCAGAGTGCAGGATATAACCTTTCTCGAAACTTTTTCTGAAAACTGATCAACTTTTCCTAAACATTTTCCGCTTTTCGAAGGTATAAAGCTGCAAAAGTAAAGGACGTTATGTGCCTGTAGCTCAATCAAACGACTCCTTTTATATCAAAATTATAGCTAGGGATCGAGGAAGGAATATATTAATAACCTTTAGCGTATATATTAAGTCAAAAACTCGTTAAATGAGATTCGTGGCTTTCTTGGGTTGTTGTGTGCGAGGTCTAATGTTATCCAAATCTGGGCGATAATTGCTGGGCTGTGGTGTGCCCAGGAATGGAACATGCTGCAAAGTAAAAAATTAATTGGCATATATAAAAGTGATAGGCGCACGCCTTAAAAAGGACACTCAGGCTATGTTATAGCTATTGGCGGGTTTTGGGGATAAATTTTTCCCGAAATCAAAGAGAATTTGCAAATTTCAGGCCGAATCAGCACAATATAAAAGGGGAATTGCACTTTTGCATTATAAATTATAATGCAAAAGTGCAAAAGGGAATTTTTCTACTCTAGAAAGACAATTTTTGTATTAAATGTGCTATTATTCTATGGTAAAAGTGCGATTTTTCTAAAGTAAAAGTGTGAGTTTGCTTTTCTTAAAAATGCAATATCTATTTCACCCATGGGCCAATTCTCGGCTCTGATTAAAACGGGTCTACGTCATAATGTCCAGGACATAACGTCCTTCACAAAATATCCTGACCATAACATCTATACACGAAATGTCC
>JAQGAE010005900.1:0-10738 GCA_034696685.1 Julus scandinavius
ATCTCTTTTGGTTTGCCTGGAATTGTGTTTTAAAATTTCACCCATTGAAAGTGATAGGGTTGTGATCCAGCTTAAAAACAGTTCGTTTCAAGTTTAGACCAAACAATTTCTTCTCTGAGGATTATTTATTTTGTGATCCCACACAAAGGATGCATTTAAACAGGTTCTACTGGATCTGCCAATCCAAGGTTGCCAACCAAAATCCAATTATTAAATGTTTAACCTTGATTTCTACAAGTAAACAACATGCTTTTATTTGTTTATATATTTTTCAGATAAAATTAATAGTACCTACAGATATAAGAAGATTAAAAGGTGTTTATTTTTACATTGGCAAACATACCTAACTTACTGTCCCAACCAGGATGAATAAGATGGGTTCCATTGTATTTTTAACCTCCTCTCCCTCTTCCTTCAGTATACTGTCAACAGGGTGGGGGAACTTTTCTTCAACATCCCCCTCCTCCTTCAAAATACTGGCAGCAGGAAGAGGAGACTTTCAATACCCCCTCCTTTGGTATACTGTCAGTACACTGTCAAAAGGTAGGGAGGACTTTTCTTCAATACACCCCTCCTCTGTCACTATACTGTCAGTTTACTGTCAACACGGAGGAAGAGGGACTTTTCTTCAATAACCCCTCCTCCTTCCGTATACTGTCAACAGGGATGGGAGACTTTTCTTCAATTCCCCATCTTCCTTCAGTATACTGTCAACAGGGAGGGACACTTTTCTTCAATACACCCATCATCCGTCACTATACTGTCAACATGGAGGGAAGGGGGGATTTTTCTTCAAAACCCCTCTTCCTTCGTTATACTTTCGGTATATTATCAACTGGGAGGGTGAACTTTTCTTCAGTACTCCCCCTCCTTCTTTGGTATATTGTCAGTATACTGTCAACAGGAAAGGGGTTTCTACAGTGCTACCTTAGATATGGCAAATTGTCTCACTTTAACTGATCTGGTGACATATTCTTGATTTAACTAGACAATTGTTCCTACTGACATTTGAATTAATGGTGCACATTGATAGACATAATGGTAACAGTTTATTTAACTGCCATGCTTAACCTGAAGATGATATTATTTTTTACCTTGTTGGTATAAGCTTACATAATCAAAATATAAACATAACTATAGTATCACATGTTGTTGTACTTATTGTAATCTGTCAATTCTAGTCAATAAGAAGAAGCACAAAATATATTATCTATTTCAGATATTGGATTGATACCAAATGAGCAAAAGAAGAATAATATGCTACTAGGACAACATTTCATGTTCCCCTAAGTAGTCCCATTATCTGAAACATTTTTATTTGCAAATATTTAAATAATTGATAATTTTTTAGTGAACTTACCTGTGGAAACGTGAATAATCATATCAATAGCGTATATGGCATCGCATATATAATCAAACGTAAACCACACAGTGGGGCACAAGTTTTCCAACTGCCAAAATACTGTTCTGGCAACAATGAAGTACATGTTGTAGACCACAGCTAAGGACACAATGGCCAGCCAAACTTGGTAGAAGCATCCTCCTGGATCAACCACGGAGTCACATTTTGACGGTGCCACATCTTCGGCCTCTTCAAAATCCAATTTGACATCTTCTGTGTCCCTACCCACATAACTAAAAGACCATAGAGTGGACAATGACTAAAACATCAATTATTTAAAAATACACTCAATGAGGACCTAAGGTTGGGAACAATTCACTGTAGGTTGCACGCAACCAGGGCCGGTGCTACCATATATGTGAACTATGCGATTGGGGCATACGGCACATGCTAATGTTATTGTCCCTACGGATGTTGTTGGGACCCAGTCAGATATCTTATCAGGTGGTCCAGTTGATGGTCTTTTGAGACTGCTTTTGTCCAGCATTCTGGTGGCAGGAGTGTTAATTAAAATGTTTGGAAAATTGAGGTACACAGTAAAAACAATTTTTAATTTAAGACTCTTTTCGTGTCATTTCTTGTAGATGAAATCAAGACTTTTTACGCGTTTTTTTAAACAAAGTATCTCATTCTTAAAATAAGACACAAAAAGCGTCTTTAAGACGCAAAAAGTGTCTTATTTTAAAAAAGACCGCTTAAAGTGTCTTATTAAAAGACGCATAAAAAGTCTTGATTTCGTCTACAAGTAAGAGTCTTAAATTATGACACTAGTTTTCCCAGTGTAGCTAGCCTCTCAGCAGTTGATTTGAATAAAGTGCAGTAGATTTTCTGCTGGGATTCTCCCCCACTTTCATTTCCTCTTTCCTCCACCCAGCTTGTATGCAAGTGGGGATTTCCACCACATCCTTTAGAACTGGTTTAAAACCCTCTTTGACATTGGATGCATTTGGGACTCTAAACTCCATCCAATCAGCTTCCAACACAACATAGTAAAGAGCCATAAAGGTCAAACATGGCAGATACATAATTGGGCAGTTAACAGGAAGGGAAAGACATCAGATTGCACAGAGAGAGGGTGGTGGACAAAAAAGGATCAATTAAACCTATCTGGATTATAATCTAGTGGTTATAAATTGAGGGCAGTAACATTTATAGAATGTGACTGGTGTCTCTAATAAAGGTAGAAAATCTTCCACCAAACCTACCTGTACCTCTGGTTCAACGGTAACAATGTGGCATATTGCGGATTGTTGACCACTTCCGGTACTTTCGGCCTTTTAGTAAGGCTCGAATAAGGTGAACTGTATCTGGAATTAGTTGTATGCATTTTTGGATATTTCCTTTATATGAAACTGCTACAAATTGAGTCGGATGAAGAACATGCTTTCAACCAAAGATAAGATTAGACTGCAGTTATCAAAAGTTAATTCACAGGAATCAAGGTGACGTCACTCGCGTAGCAACCGTACATTTTTACAAAATTCACCTTGAAGCAGGCCTAGTTGTAAAGGTTGTCTCGAATGTCAGATGTTACGAATAGTTTGTTTTACACCGATGACTCCATGTTGAAGATAACTGGATTATTGCACATATATTCCGATAACTTTTTCTGAGGTACTAAAAACTTCCCAAATAATAAGTTGTTGTTTTTTCTTTCTTTAAGCACGGCTTGGACTTTGATAAATTCAAATCATAACCTACTTTGTCAGCATAAAATTAATAATATTTAAACTTTTCTTGGCTAAGCACACTTATCCTTATTATCGATATTTAATCATACATATACATATAGGTTATAAAAACCCCATTGAAACCCACTTAGGACATTCCAACTGGGCAAAACGAAGACCTGCCTAAAGTAGGGGAGGTCTCCTGTAATGTGAGACTCATGTCACTACAGTGAAGTTGTGAAATTTGAATCCTTTTCAATGGGTAAATTTGCAACGACACTCACAGCCAAACAAAAAGAGATTAAATAAAAATTGTTTAAAATAGCTTGATAAATCAGCAAGGTCATTCGCTTGTCGTTTTTCACTTTAAAATAGTAGATTTTTTAAAAATTAATAAACAAGTTTGAAAAATGTCCGTTATTTTGCACACGCTGCCAGCAGGTGGCAGCATGAAATAGGCAAGTTGTGAGTGCAAAAATTCAAATAATAATTTAAATTAAAAAAAATCTACTATTTTAAAGTGAAAAATGGAAAGCGAATGACAATTTTTATTTTTAATTAATCTCTTTTTGTTTGGCTGTGGGTGTCATTTCAAATTTACCCATTGAAAATGATAGGGTTTCAATCCCCCTTAATTAATCTAATCAAATCAAATCAAATCAAATCTTGGTTGCAGCAGGGGGCGCTGTCTTACTTATTAAGTCAACCTGATTGAGTCATATGAGCTCAGTGAAGATTGTAAATGTCCAATATGCATAGAGCACCTGTGGCGGCCCTCACCAACACGTGGTGGCCCCTGACCACTGGACGTTGGGCTTAATTCCCCGCCACACGAGGTCCCTGCCCTTTGTCCGAGGGGTCCTCGACCATCAGGTGGTGGTCAACTTCCTGTATGGAAGTCAAGGTCCAATTGGCCCCAGGTTTCGACCACCCCCATGGGGACCCAAAAAGGAAGCATGCAGTTCCCTGACCCAAAGTCCCTCGCTCTCTCGACCACCATCTCTCAACCGGACAAGACGTTATCTCTGCCCTGATCATCAAACTCCAAGAAGTTCTGTAACATATACATCGAAATGTAATTCAAATTCTCCAATAAATATTAATAAAAAAAGCGCATCAATAGTTTAAACAATTTTGGGATTAAGCTACTCCAAACACCAACATGTTTAAACTATACACATGACAAGTTTTCCAAAGCAACTATTTTGGGGCCCTGCACTTGGGCTCCAATAATGGGCCCAAATGATATTTGGCAGAAAATATTAAAAAGTTTTGGATCATGGTTCAAAGATCTATAGTAGATCGGTGGTCTTCAATCTTCTAGCCAAGCGGAACTCATATATAGTATTTACCGTATTTTACAAACTATAAGCCGCCCCTTAATTTTTAAGCATTTTTTTTTTTAAAAAAACAAGTAGTATAAGACGCACCTGAATTTCGCAGGCAATTTTTTGAAGAAAAAAGTGCGTCTTATAGTCCGTAAAATACGGTAGTATTTTTTTTCTGCGGAACCCTAGTACAAAAAATGCAACCAAAGTTTAGTCAAATTAATTTTAATTGATTGCCCGTATGGAACACTTATACACTGAAAACTCGAAATGTGCAAAAAAGCACACCAAAATGTGTAAAATTACCTGTTTTTATATGCATTTTGACATGTGCATGTGTTATATTTCATATAAAAATAGGTAATTTTACACATTTATGTGTGCGCAACTTTTTTACACATTTGATGTGCTTTTTTGCACATTTTGAGTTTTCAGTGTACTATCTGGAACTGTAATTCAGTGGCGTAATTTTAGCAAAATGCCAGGGGGAGCGAAATCCGGGAAAAAAACATTTTTCGCTCCCTAACATTCGCTCCTTCATTTGAATAAAATTTCACTTTCTTTGGTCCTAAGAAATGTATAACCACGTTTTTTTGCATTTCTGAATTACAACAGTAAACTTAATTCTAGCTTGTCTATATCTATTCACAAAAGGGGGAAAAACAAGCGCCAAAGTAAATATTGTCCTAATGACGTCACCTCCTTCTTTCTACTGGCTGGTGGGTCATCACATTATTAATAGTGAATGGGGAAAGAGGTAACTACTGTGTGTTAATATGATGTATTAACTCTAACGGATCTACATTCCACATTATTGTATTTTTTGTTGTGCTGGATAAGTCTTTCTCATCTTTTTTTTGCCAAGTGAGAAGATTTGCCCAGAACGTTGTGGAGTTTTTCTAGGGGCAGCGAAATTTCGATTAAGGGGAGCGCAGCTCCCCCTCGCAACCCCCTAATTACGCCACTGCTGTAATTTAACAACTTAACTTAATGTAAAAAACTTCAGTCACCTTCACGCGGCATTACATTTAAGTTACAATGTCAGATGTCACTACACTATCAGACAATAACTGATAACGTTTCCAGGGGACATTTTTGTACATTTGTCATACATTGCAGATAACCTACTTTTTTAATTTTGTACGTGATATGACAACAGTACCATGCTTAAACTGTCAATAGTGGTGTTCAGTGGACAGAACGTGCCATCGCATTACTTTAGACTTGCGGACTTCAAAATTATAATCCTAATAGAACCCTACAGATTTTTGTTTTAAATTTGTAATAAAAACGTTTTAAAATCCAAATGCAGATTTTTGTTTTAAATTTGTAATAAAAACTATTTAAAATCCAAATATGGATTCTTTGGGTCAGTTTTTGGTGTTATTTGGAATTCTGAAAAAGCGTTCAAAAATTACCACCTGAAACTGAGCAGGTCCAAAGTACTGACCCAAAGTTATGGCAAATGATAGGCTAACTTTGGGACAGAAATTGATAGTAATATCCCTGCACCTATTATTCTGACAGTAAAAATGATGTCATATACTAAAAGAGGAAAGTTTATTCTCCTTGGCCTGGTCAGTTTCGTAATTAGCAAACGCTTTTTCAAAAGTCCAAAAATCCATCAAAAACTTGCTCAAAGTACTGTCATCTTATCAGGTATGTTATTCCTGTAACCAAGTTTGGGTAAAGGCCAGAAAGGGAGAAGAAGATAAGTTCACGGGCTCGTTTCCCCACGGTGAATTTACCCCCACATGGCACCGAGGCCTCCCAAAACAATATTCCATGATGCTGGGTCCATCCTTCATCAGACCAGTGCCTACATTTTCCAATTGGCTCTTGCCTTTTATCAGTTCTGTCCATGGCCCTCTCTGTCTAGCATAACTGACAGAGGACATTTTTAGGTCCAAATCAAGTGTCCCAATCGCAATGTCAGCACCATTCGGGATTGCTTATCGACTTAGTCCTAAGGCGAACAGAAGGTGGAGACTCCGTATCTCTGGCCGATTCACTGCCATCCAAACCCTGGTCATCCGTCGAACTTCCAGTCGTGGACTGGAGTTTCATTTCCAAAAAACTAATCCTTTGCTTGAGTTTCTGTTGAGTCGACGTATATTCGGCTAAAAGTCTGGCGAACCGAACTTGCAGATTTTCAAGATGGGCTTCAAATTTGGCCACTTTTTCCTTCATGTCCTCCTGGGCTTGTTCTTCGGCCAATAAAGTGCCTTCATCCAACAAGCCATCTTTCATCAACATTTGCTTACCGCGTTCGATCAGGTTTTCCTTGGCTTCCGGATACTCCGTTAAGGCATCCCTGAAATTTTAAAAAATGAAGAAAAAACAATTGGATTATACATATGAGACATAACAAAAATGTATCTGCGTGTTGAACGGTCATATGCAGGGTTGGCAAAAAGGAAAACCTTTTCATAAATTTTTAACTTTTTTGTTTTGTAATCAATGTAAACATTATCAAGAAAGATCTCCAACTAAGTGTATAAAAACAGATCACAATTGAACTGACGGAAGACAATAAACAGGCACGATTGCATCGCTCACGAATTCTTCTCAGAAGTTGTCCTGTACACATAGCCCCATTCATCTGGTTTACTGATTAAAAGTTGTTCACTGCCTCGACTCCTGGAAAGAGCTCAAAATGATCGTGTTTACGCTCGGAGAGATATGAAAAGCGGGGAAATTGATAGTGAACGGTTGATGCAATTAAAATCTCATTTCAGCAAGTCCATCATGGTTTCAGTCGGTGCTTTAATTCTGGGACACACTCACATCAATTTCATTGAGATTGGACAGTTTCTCAAGCAGTGTGTGCTGGTGCACCATCTTGTCGGAACACGAACAAGTCCGGAAATTGGTAAATATCGGGCAGGAGGTTTTGCATCAGTAAAATGTCTCGATAGTAGACCCCATTGATCTTAACTACAGGTGGAGCTACTATCGAGACAATTTGCCCATGTAAAACTTCGAATCTACATAGGACAGTTGCTCCCGATCACATTCTCCCGCTCAATTTCTCCCCTGTACAACATTCTCCCCGATATAACTTTCTCCCAAATGCTTCATTCTACCCTGTACAATTCTCTCTCCATGCCTTCAAATTAATTCAAATTAAAAACAATTAATAGTAAACCTAACCTAACCTAACCTATGTCCTCCCTGTTGTAGAGGAGAGAATGCAGTTATCGACTCCGGGCATGTGTTCCAAGGGATGGATGATCGACATTTTGAGTAGGAATTGAAATACTGTATTTTACGGACTATAAGACGCGCCTTAATTTTTAAGCAATTTTTTTTAAAGAAACAAATAGTATAAGACACGAGTATAAGACGCACCTGAATTTTGGAGGCAATTTTTTGAATAAAAAAGTGCGTCTTATAGTCCGTAAAATACGGTAGCTGTTTGCTCTTACGCATGTTGCCTGTATTGGATTTACTTTGATTAAAAAATTAAAAAAGTTACCAATTTATGAAAAATATTCTTCATTTTATGTGGCCAACCTATATGATAAATTCCATATATATGTTAGAAAACATACACGGTTAAGACATCATTAATTTTTCAGTTTGAGAATGAGATAAAATATAAAGAGCCAAATTTGGATCTGGGTAGCTTACAAATACATACCAGAGGTCGTCCTTGGACAGACAGAACAGATCCGAGTATCCGATGCTCCGCACATTAGCAGTCCTCCTGTTGCCGATCTTGTTACCGGCAATGTTAAGAATGCTAAGTTCTCCGAAAGCACTGCCATCGCTGAGTGTCGCGTACACTGTCTTGCCATCATCGGCCACGACACTGAGTTTACCTCTCTTCACGATATACATTTCCTTGCCCACATCTCCCTTCCTGCAGATATAGTCTCCAGGACTGAACACTTGGAGCTTGAGTTTCAAGACGAGTTCAGTGAGAAGTCCAGGCTCACAGTCTTGGAAGATCTGCACCTGCTTGAGGGTGTCGTAGTGGACGTGGATGGCAATCTCTGCTTTCAACTTCTCCGGCAATGTCTCCAGGATGTGTTCTTCGTCCAAAGATTGCTTGTTTCGCCACAAGTAGTCGAACCACTTGATCACTTTGCGGTCAAGCTCCTTGCTCACCTAAGATACGCATAATATTAGTGCGGTATATATCGTTACCGTAATTTTTCCTCGCGGGTATACTCACTTTGCGGAATTCTAGATATTGCTTGATGCCATCCATGCGGTTCTGGAATTCAGCACGGGCAGCATTCATGTTTGTGATCATGGACCCTACATTGCCGACGATGGTTGCGAAAATCAGAACGCCAACCAGAAAGTCGAAAACCATGAACAGGTACTCGCTGTTCTTCTCTGGAGCCGGTGTCTCACCAATGGTCGTCAGAGTTAGCGTTGACCAATAGAAGCTGTAGATGTACTGGTGGGCGAGGGTCCTTCTTGGGTCCCTGATGTCTGGATAGACCCAGTTGTCAGTGCCGAAACCGATGTTGTAGCTCATGGCAAAGTAAAAGCAGGCGTTCCAGTGGATGATCACCAAGATGTAAAGGACCACCTTCAAGATCCGGAAAACATTCGGAAAGCTGGTCCGGGTTTCGGTACGGTCGAAAAACTCCATCATTCTGCAACGAAATAAGTAGCAAATACGGTAAAATGTGGATATACTTTAGGACAGTTTTTAGGGAGTAACGTTGGGCCATTCATCGTTTCATCCAGTTTGAATGTCTTTAGCGGGTTTCACACTGCGGCCATTTTTATTTTGACACCTGTTTTGTGTTTTCACTAATTCAGACAAACTTTTATCTCGGGAGGAAAATCTATTAAAACCACTTTTCTTATTCTGCACATTTATGGTATGCAGAATAAGTCATATATGTTGTTTTTCCACCCGGAGGCCCTTATATAATATTAACTGAAATACAGTGTTTACAAATTACTACTTTCTCTGTTTTGTTATTGCAAAAATGTTTATTTTTGTTACTCGCTGATTCAACATCGGAGTTTGAAAATCCATAAGCGTGTTTGATAAAATGAAGGGATTTTAATTAAATCGTGTATAAATACCTTGAAGCCCTTATGAGTCGATTCAAACGCACGATGACGGGACAAGGGCACTTGCGCTGGCATTCCGTTCCCAATACGAGGTACAAAACATCGGTTGGCAATATACTAATTACATCCAGCTTAAAATCCAAGGATTTCAGATAATGCATAAGCAGCTTACGGAATTCAGTCACCAATAAGCCTTGTTCCAAATACCCTGAAATTCAAATTAATCGATGAGGATCCGGGGGATCCGGAGAACAAATTTTCATCAAATAACATGAAAAAAACATGCAATATATATTCCACATATGCACAAGTCCCGCAAGGGAGTTCTGAACATGTAAAAGGGCATAGTGTTAGGAGGACCGGTTCACACATCCGATTTTTTAACGAACAACGGATTATCGCTGTTCGGAAATTGAAAATATCAAGGTTGAAAAATTATATATGGCACACATAATGGTCAACATAGCACATATATGGCCCTATATAATATTTCAATCAGGGCATATATGTAATATGTCCCTTATCTCTGAGGAACTTTTGAATAACCTTAAATGTACCTGTTAGTATGTGAATCACCATATCCAGGATATATACAGTGTCACAAAGATAGTCTAGCGAATACCATAGAGATGGATTTAAGTTCTGCAGGTCCCAAAATATGGCCCTTCCGATAATCACGATGCAATTATAAAGAACTGCTAGAGTGACCACAGCCAGCCAACGATAATACATATTCTTAGATGGGTCAACAACCATCTTACTAAAGCAAGAAAATAAATAGATTTATGAGTCATTTAGATCTATAAAAACAAAGCATAAATTACATTTGCACATGAGCTTTACTGCAAAACATTTTAGCTTCACTGCAATAAAACTTAGCTTCACTGCAATACACGTGAGCTTCACTGCACTACACTTAAGCTTCACTGCAATGCACATTAGCTTCACTGCAAAGCACGTTAGCTTCACTGCAAAGCACCTTAGCTTCACTGCAAAGCACGTTAGCTTCACTGCAATGCACATAAGCTTCACTTCAATACACCTAAGCTTCACTGCACTACACCTAAGATTCACTGCAATATACCTAAGCTTCACTGCAATGCACTTTAGCTTCACTGCACTACACCTAAGATTCACTACAATGCGCCTTAGCTTCACTGCAATGCACTTAGCTTAACTGCAATACACACCATTAAAAAAACCTGGTCTACGGTTCAGAAAATGTTAAAACTTACAAAGGCAGAAAAGATGTCCCGACATCACTGTCCTGTCTTCTTATAAACGATCCACCCATT
>JAQGAE010005901.1:0-10738 GCA_034696685.1 Julus scandinavius
CAGCATATTTTTAAATTCTATTTCTCAGCATGCTTTTAAATTCTATTTTTTAGCATGCTTTGAAATTCTATTTTTTTCGCATGCTTTTAATTCTATTTCACAGCATATTTTTAAATTCTATTTCTCAGCATGCTTTTAAATTCTATTTTTTAGCATGCTTTGAAATTCTATTTTTTTCGCATGCTTTTAATTCTATTTCACAGCATATTTTTAAATTCTATTTCTCAGCATGCTTTTAAATTCTATTTTTTAGCATGCTTTGAAATTCTATTTTTTTTTTAAGTACAACAAATTAACAAATACAAATTATTGGTACGATCCTAAACAGGTGTATTTTTTTAAAATCAAACTTTAGTCCTGATTTGGCATTCTATTTTTTAGCAGTCCCGACCAGGAACAATTCAAATACGTTCATAAATAACACATACAATGTTCATAAATCGTACATATGCTCATCATAAATGAATGACCAGCACACGATTTTCCCGACCAGAAACGAATTTTCAAAATAAAATTAAAATCTTCTATGCCCTCAATAAACAGATTTGAAAAATTCTAACCAATATTCAAAAAGTTAAAATATCATTAAAAAAACTCCCTCAACCTACAATTTAAGATAACATATTTTTAATAACAATTTCGCATTTAAAACTGTGCATTTTAAATGGATATTGCAGAATTCATTGCTATCGAGTGCATCGATTTTCCTTTTGCTGTAAAATTCCAACTTTAAAATTTCTCGATGTTTTTTCTTTTTTCTCTCGTCAATTAACTATATATTTCCATTTTATGAGAGTGAAGAATATCCTCGGCAATAATCTAAGCTTGATTGCAAAAATTACCCTTTTTTTTGTTCCCTCGTCGCATCCAGTATGTTTGGTTTTTTTTTGTTCATTTTAAATTCGATAGTAGTAGTGTGTTTGATATAAAAGTAAAAAAGAAGAGTAAGATTGAGTATATCCACGATAAAATCCATGTGTGCAGAAGGTTATACATAATTTAGCAGTCAATTCGGCACTAAAACTCGAAAGTTAGCTGATGATAGCTTCGGCCTCTCTCTCGCTCGCTCTCTTTCTCGTTTCGTGATGTTTCGCCTGTCTTTTGCATTTTCTTTTACTCCAGGGACGTTTGACTTTAGTAAATTGAGTTGAAAACTCAACTAGTCACTACTTTCAAATCTAGATGTTTACACGAGCGAAATAGAGAAGGCGGCTTTACTTTTTGACTTTCAATCTAAATATATATTATAGATGAGCGAGACTCGATTGATATTGCGCTCCCTATCATCATTATTGATTGAAAATTTATTCAAAACCATTGTACTACTTTAAAATACTCAAACTGCAACCTTACTTGAAAAGTTTAACCATCAAGCAGATTATTTGATTTAAAACGCCAAATTATACATTTATTTTCATATGTGCAAACAGCACTCACAACTGGTACCACCTCCTTCATACCTGCGATAAGCCTCTTATAATAGCAACTAAAGCGTGTTCACCCTACCACCCACTCATTAGGGGAACTAGTTCCCTTTCTGTTATCTAACATCAATAATAACCTCCCAGCCTTAGGTAAACTTTCCACGCCTTCAGCATACTAGCCACAGCCCAGCAGGAGGCCACCTTTGCTTTAAATTCTTATAAAGATGCTAATTTTATTGTATAAACGATGAGATTTTTTTTAAAAATAACCTCTTTTTACTTTTAATTTTATTAAACATGAAAAAAAACATTAAAATTGAATATTTTAATTAAATACGTAAAAACCACCGCTCGTACGATTAGTTTTTTTCACATCACCAGAAAATAAAGCCCATCGTGCGGTTTAAGTGCTAATAATAAAAAAAGCACCGTAATTAAGAAACTTAAGTTTTTTAAAATGCTATGTTATTTTTGCTTAGAGTAGCATTAATTTAAGTACTATTATATAAGAATCTTGGCTTCGCCCATCGTTTTTTCATAAATTTCCTCTCGAAATCCGTCATTTAATGTATTTCTACCAATCTGTTCTCCCCTATCTTTTTTTTTATTTCTACGAGCCATTAAAATTTACGACTCGTTTTAAGAAGCTAATGATTAGTTTTACACGGCCATAAATGGTTTTAAGTTGGCTAAAACTCGGGTTTAAATATGCGTATATAAAACATGGGCGTCTTCATCCCACTCGATTTGCCAAATAATACCAATTTAATAATGTTCCGAGCCATAATTCCCCGCGTTCATTTTGCAAATATATTACACGAGTGCTCTGTGACGGAACTCGTACTACAACTTTGCAGCACTCAGCATCATTTTATGAAACATTTTTATATCTCTCATCTTCCCGAATTAGTTGAAATTTTCTATTCAAATCGTCTTGAATACGTTAGCAATTTCTGACGCACTCAGAGACCTAACTAACTGGGGCTTTTTTTTTCATCAAACTTCCCCTTCACTAAAAAAAACACCAAAGACAAATCTTTAATGCTTAATGCACATTTTCTCTTTTTATGTTGAAGGCATAGTTTTTTCAACAGGCCTACAACATAGATTTACATTAAGTCAATTTTATATTTTAATAAAACCAGCTTTCAAATTAAGGATATGAGGAGGGATATAAAATAAATGTATATGAAACTACAGCTAATTAACGATTATACGTCTTATAATAATAAATCTTAAAATAATGTTTATGTAAATACCGTGTGCAGTCATGTTGAACCAAACTTGTACTACAAACTCAAACAGAACTTCAATAATAATCGACTTACCTAAAAAAAATACAAAAAAATAATTAGTATTTGGATTATAATACAATCATCGCAATATTAAATCGCTTTTGTGAGGTTTCTTGAAAGTTAATTAAATGTATTTTTCACATAATTTAGAAATCTTATGTAACAAATATTTACTACTAAGTAGCATTAACTGTCAAATTTAGCCCATATTAACCATTATAACATTTTTCACATAATTAAACATGAAAAACTTATGTCATTTGCTACGAACTAAAGAAATAACATTATTTTTACAAAATTTATTTTAAAAAAATCCAATGTACACACATAAAATATGTATCAACCAATAATAAGTGAGTAATTTGTCACATAATTTATAACAATTTTACGTGACTTCAAACATTTTTTAATAAAATTCTAAAAACTCGCTTTACTTTGATATGCAACAAACGTTTTATGTTTTCATCCCCTTTTTGGTACATATTAAATAATATATCAATTTTCATATAATTTACAGCAATTATGTTATTACTAAAAAAACTATTTCTAAGATATTTCAGATTACCTTCAAAAGTTATTATATACATAGTATAAAAATCTTCACTGTCTAATAACATCTCGAGTTTCAATAAAACAATAGTAAAAATAAAAAATATCCCACCATTTTAAAATTACTTTCCGTCGTCAAATTAGGCCAAGTGCGGAGCTTATGTTTCGGGACAAAATATCGAGTATAAAAAATAAATCTAAAAAATCCTCTGAAATCGGATTATTATTCCTTATATTTCTGAGTATATTTTCTCCACTATTTCTGGAGGTCCTCACACAAAAAAAAACCAATTTCACGTTTATAAAACTGATAAAAAGGCACAAAAAAAGACAATATCCATGATATCACACCTCACCGACCATCTTAGTTTCACAATCCGACTTTATATATATATGCATAAAGGCCGAAAAGGAAGGAAAAAAATCTAATAAAAGTGAGCCACACGTTGAGATAAAGCCGATTTAAGCAACGCCCATTTTCACGAATTTATTTCTCTATTTATGAACCACATAAACCCCCAAAAAATGGCCAACTTTTCTTCAAAACCACCAAATAAATATTCGAGAAAATACCAACTCTTATAAATAAGAGACATCAAGAAAAAAAATTGTAATGAATTTTATAGTTGTGGAAACTAGAGGAATTAAAAACATAATAATTAGTTTCAAAATCATAAAATCAAACTGTTTCTCTCAAGTTAGGTCCTTTGTGACATACTGCTTCTTAGGGCCCATAGGTCTACTTTTATATTCCCAAAAACATCCCAAAAACTATTAATCACCTCAAGAAACTATTGGGCCCCCTTAAAAAACTATTGGACACCTGAGAAAAAAATTGGTCCTCAAGAAACTATTGGTCACCTCAAAAAGCTATTGGGCCCCAGGAGAAAGTATTGGTCACTAGAAGAGGCTACTAGTAGGTAACCTATTGGTCACCTCAGGACACTATTGGGCCCCTGAAGACACTATTGGTCACCTCAAGAAACTATTGGTCACCTAAGGACACTATTGGGCCACTGAAGAAACTATTGGACAGCTCAAGAAACTATTGGTCACCTCAAAAAGCTATTGGGCCCCATAAGAAAGTATTGGTCATTAGAAGAGGCTACTAGTAGGTAACCTATTGGTCACCTCAGGACACTATTGGGCCCTTGAAGAAACTATTGGTCACCTCAAGAAACTATTGTCCACATGAAACTATAGGTCACCTCAAGAAACTATTGTCCACATGAAACTATTGGTCACCTAAGGACACTATTGGGCCCCTGAAGAAACTATTGGACAACTGAGGAAACTATTGGTCACCTCAAGAAACTATTGGGAGACTTAATATTGGTCACTAGAAGAGGCTACTAGTAGGTAACCTTAAGAAACTATTGGTCATCTCAGGACACAATTGGGACCCTGAAGAAACAATTGGACAATTGAGGAAACTATTGGTCACCTCAAGAAACTATTGGGCTCCCTAAGAAAGTATTGGTCACTAGAAGAGGCTACTAGTAGGCAACCTTAAGAAACTATTGGTAACCTTAAGAAATTATTGGGCACCTCAAGAACCTTTTGGCCAACTGAACAAACTATTGGACATCTGGATAAACTCTTGGACACCTTAAGACCAGAAGGTCAGGGATGACCACCAACTTAACAAAGGTCATCATGTTCAGGTGACCAATTCATACCTTTCCTGTGACCTACCCTGGTCATTAGCAGATGTGAATCACACCTTATTAATCAAAGGACACGTGAGACCACTGACCATCGCAAACGTGTACTGGATACAATTTCGAAAACGCAAGAGTTGTTAAACCAACTATTTATTTTGCAAAACTGCAAATAAAACCAGTATCGAATATGAAATAACATTTGAATCCCAAATGTTTTACAAAATAGAAGAGATTTTCGTAGGAAGTGTCATTGGACCTCTTTTTTCTTAGCGCATCTCTCGACAACTTAGGTGAAAATCTGACAGGGAGATGATTTTTTTCTCAAAATAGTCGGTGATATAAAAAAGAGGGGGGGGGGGGGATGAGGATGAGGAGAAATAGATGCATCGGAATATTAATAGCATCCATTTCCAAGACTGAAATCCCTGTTTTTTTGCCACGTGGGAAATTTAAAAATGAAGGGGGAGGACGATTGGACCTTTGGTGTTGCGAAACACGTAATGTTTGTGAAAAAGGCATCTGAAAAAAATCACGATTTTAAGAGTGTTTGTGAGTGTGTGTGTGCGTCCATTTCCATATTTATCATATTTTCAGCTAAAATGGCGAATAGGAGGCGTGGAAAAAGATCTAAAAACAAGCCCCTGGGAGATATTTTTTGTTTTCGAGACATGTACACCTTTGGACACTCGCACAAATATCATTTATTCATGGAGAAAGTGATAAACGTCTAACGTCAAGAGTGCCTACATTTATCAAGGGCCTCGCCTTTAGGGCTCATTCGAAAAGGACCTACACACCAAATCCCCCCCCCCCTCTTTGAATAAAAACATCTTAAAGTACAAAAAAACGATAATCTCTTCCGATTATCCGGAATCTAATCATCCGAAATTTGGATTAATATTTAAAATATAACGAGGAATGTTCAACATGAATGTTAAGCAATAATTTCTGACTTTTTCTTCGGTGCTTAAAATTCAGGTAGATTTCCTGGTTTTCCTCAATTTAAGGAGACTGGAAACTACTGCATAATTTCATGTTCAACACGAATTTCAAGTTCATTTCCTGACTTTTCACAATTCGATCTGACTGGATACTTCCTGACAAGGTCTGGAAATCCAAGCTTAATTTCATTTTTTGCGTGAATTTCTAGAACAATTCCCGACTTTAGGTGTGGAAAATTCAAGTACAATTCCCAACTTTCCCCAATTTCAAGACGACTGGAAATTCCCTGACAAGGTCTGGAAATCCGAACAAAATTTCATTTTCAACATGAATTTCAAGCATAATTTCCGACTTTTCCTCTGTGTTGAAAATTCAAGTACATTCCCTGATTTTTCTCCATTTCAAGACAGGAAATTCCCTGGAAAGGACTAAAAATTCCGACATAATTTCATTTTCAGCATGAATTTCAAGCATAATTCCCTACTTTTCCTAGGTGTTGAAAATTCAAGTACAATTCCCAACTTTCCCCAATTTCAAGACGACTGGAAATTCGCTGACAAGGTCTGGAAATCCGAGCAAAGTTTCATTTTCAAGATGAATTTGAAGCATAATATCCGACTTTTCCTCCGTGTTGAAAATTCAAGTACATTCCCTGATTTTCTCTATTTCAAGACTGGAAATTCCCTGGAAAGGACTGGAAATTCCGACATAATTTCATTTTCAACATGAATTTCAAGCATAATTCCATACTTTTCCTAGGTATTGAAAATTCAAGTACTTTCCCCAATTAAAAGACGAATGGAAATCCCAACATAATTTCATTTTCAGCATGAATTTCAAGCATAATCCCCGACTTTTCTAAAGTGTTAAAAATTCAAGTACAATTCCCAACTTTCCCCAATTTCAAGACGACAATTGCAAAATTTCATTTTCAACATGAATTTCAAGCATAATTTCCGACTTTTCCTCCGTGTTGAAAATTCAAGTACATTCCCTGATTTTCTCTATTTCAAGACTGGAAATTCCCTGGAAAGGACTGGCAATTTCGACATAATTTCATATATTCAGCATGAATTTCAAGGAAAATTCCCTACTTTTCCTAGGTGTTGAAAATTAAAGCACTTTCCCTGACTTTCCCCAATTAAAAGACGACTGGAAATCCCATCATTATTTCATTTTCAGCATGAATTTCAAGCATAATTCCCGACTTTTCCTAGGTGTTGAAAATTCAAGTACAATTCCGAGCCTTCCCCAATTTCAAGACGACTGAAAATTCCCTGAGAAAAACTAAAAATTCCAGCATAATTTGAAGTTCAAGCATAATTCCCGACTGCTCCTCGGTGCTTAAAATATAAAGTAGCAAATTTCGAAGAGGACCGTACGTGCAATCAGCGCCACCTGGTTGCAGGGGGAGGAAAAAAGGGGGGTTTTGAATGAGGCAGCTGAACGTTTGAAGCAACAATCTCATTCATCAAGTCGTGACAATGAACAAATCCCCCCACAGTTTATTATATCCAAAAAAATATCCGACGTTTTTCCTATATTTCACAATTAGATGTCTGGATAAAAAAAAGGCCCTTTTGCCTAAAACCCAGACACAACGTTGCTTTAGTTTCATTTATCAGATTTAGGAAAAAAAATGTCCAAAACACAGGAGTGCTCCAGACGGACATCGATTTAAGGACGAAAAACGATCAATTCAGCGGAAAAATACGACTCGCGTAACACGAGGAGACACAATGGGACAAACCGGAAGTCGAGCAAAAATCACATCACACAAATTTCACACTAAATCACTCGTGACATCTTTCACTAACTCAAATTGGTTCGGACACATTGCGTTTTCGAGAAAAAAAAACACATTATTATTAGCACAAAACAGGTGAATTTACAATAAAAAAAATACTTTTTGTCAAAAAAAGTCCATTTTGCAAATCCCCATCAAGAAAACAATTTGGCCGCCATGTTGGAAATCCTACAGTAGCCTCATGCCCTTCTGGACTCAATTTAGATTGTTGCAAGGAAACTGTTCAAAATCCCCATTAAGTAAAGAGCTGTTATACAGCCATGTTTGAAATACAAATCAAGAGGATTGTTTGGCAGCCATGTTGGAAACCCCATCAAGTAAAGAGCCGTTGGGCGGCCATGATGGAAACCCCCAACAAGCATAGAGCTGTTTGGCATCCATGTTTGAAATACTCATCAAGACGCTTGTCTGGCGGCCATGTTGGAAACCCCCATAAAGTAAAGAGCAGTTTAGCGGCCATGTTGAAAATCCCTATCAAGGCGAAATCAATTTGATATCTATGTCTGAAATCCCCGTCAAGAAGCATGTTTAGTGGCCATGTTGAAAACCCAATGAAGTAGAGAGCAGTTTGGCAGCCATGTTTGAAATACCCATCATGAAATTTGTTTGGCGGCCATGTTGGAAACCCCATCAAGTAAAGAGCCATTTGGTATTAACGTTTGAAAACCTCATCAAGAGAAAGAAATCAATTTGGCAGCCATGTTGGAAATCCTTTACAGATAGCTGTTTGGCAGCCATGTTAAAAATCCAAATCAAGTAAAGAGCTGCTTGGTGGCCATGTTGGAAACTCCATCAACATGGCAGTCAAACATCAAACATGGCAGCCGTGTTTGAAATCCTCATCAAAGAGGAAATAAATTTGGCAGCCATGTTGGAAAACACTTTCAAGATCCCTGTTTGACAGCCTGTTGGAAATCTACATCAAGATTCGGGCTACTTGGCGGCCATGTTGGAAATCTCTTTCAAGAGTAATCCTGCTCGGTAACCATGCTGGAAATCCATTTAAACACAGCTGTTTGGAAGCCATGTTGGAAATCCCTATCAAGATGAAATCGATTTGGTGACCATGTTGGAAAT
This sequence comes from Julus scandinavius, assembly GCA_034696685.1. Taxonomy (NCBI): domain Eukaryota; kingdom Metazoa; phylum Arthropoda; class Diplopoda; order Julida; family Julidae; genus Julus; species Julus scandinavius. The sequence continues at coordinate 8,759 of JAQGAE010005901.1, forward strand.
CCTATCAAGTAAAGAGCCGCTTGGCAGCCATGTTGGAACTCCCACACCAGATTGTATTAGGGGACAACGACACTTGAAAATCCCCTTTGAAAACAGGCATTTAGGACCCATAACCGAAAAAGTGGTCACCACAAAGCAATTCAACATAAGCTAAAAATTCCCAAAAAACGGCTATCGGTCCCTCAAGCGTTTGGTTTTTCAGAAAATCTCGAGTTTCCAAGAAGATAAAAAGTAAAAGATTCTCCTAACATTCCTTCTCCCCTTAGGGATGTGTTGATAAAAGTGTTATTAAATTCTCGCAGCTGGTGACGTTTATTAACGTAAGTATGTCGAGGCAAATCGACCAATAGAAGAAAAAAAAGCCAAAGAACAAAAGTTTAGAAAACCAAGAATTTTGTCCTTTTTTTTCATCTCCTCATCTCACCCCCTAAAAAAACACAAATGAGCTCGCAGCCAAAATAACACCGTGAAATCTTGTTAAATCAAACGCGTACAAATATATATATATATAGTTGAAAAACACGAGGGCCCCAGATCATGAAAAAGAGAAACTCGAAAGCATTTATTTTTTCCATCTTTTCTTTTTTTTTTGCTTTCTTTTTTCTATTTGATTTCTGTTTGCAAGACCGAACAATTTCACGGCTCAACTTAAATACGATACGATAAAAAATACAACCGGAATCGAGCTGGAATTAAACGTGTGTTGTGTGAATGGGCCCTACATATATATATATACACGTGGATGCCCCACAAAACACAATAGAGAAAGATTGTCTCAACGCTCAAAATATATAACTTATGTGTAAGAAAGAAGAAGAAGAAGAAGAAAAATCCAGTTTCTGATCATTTCGAGCATCTTAAAATATATAATATGGGACCGAATTAAAATATATTGCAAATACGACATATTTGGAGTTTAAAAAATAGGATGAAATGTCGGCAAAAATACAAAATATAAACAATATATATGTATAGTTAGACATTTTTGCATAAATATTGTATTCCAGCATATTTCAAGAAATTCAAAGATCATTCGATAAATTTTCAAAGATCCCTCCCCCCGATGAAAACATCTGTGGAAAAGATGTAAGGTATTTCAAGGATTTCTAGTCACTTCCAGTAAATTTTCTTCAAAAAAATTCAAGAATATTTCATGAAATTCAAGAATATTTTAATTATCAAGGACCACCTCCACCAGAACATTACATGTTGCCCAGTACATATGTGAAAAAGATTCTAGCATCTTTCAAGGATTTCTAGGATATTTCAAAGATTTCAAGCAAATTTCAAGGATTTCTAGCATATTTCGAGGATTTCAAGAATTGCAAGCACATTTCAAGGATTTCTAGCATATTTCAAGGAATTATAGTATCTTCAAGTAAGTTTTTTTGAATACATTCAAGCATATTTCATTAATTTCAAGGCTCGACCTTTAAATTTTCAAAGACCTCGTACCTACGACCATTTACAGGTTTCCAGTACATTTGTGGAAAAGATTCTATGATATTTCAAGGATTTTGGTCACTACCAGTAAGTTTTCTTGAATAAATTCAAGCATACTTCAAGAAATTCAAAGCTCCTTTTTAAAATTTTAGATTTTCAAGGACCCCTCCAAGCTACCAAGTACCTTCTCCCACGACCAATTACTGGGTACCAGTACATTTTCTGGAAATAATTCAAGCATATTTAAAGACTATCAGGACTTCTCCTTTAAGATTTCAAAGACCCCCCCTCTCCTTTAAAACACGAATTTCAAGCATAATTCCCTTACTTTGCATTAAACAAATATATATTCTTGAAATTTGAGAAAGGTGAAAAATGGCCAAATTTCAAATAAAAAAAAAATATAAGAAAACATTACAAAAGAGTTATTCTCAGAATTTGTCTATTTACAAATCATTCTCGAAATATCCAAATATCCAAATTATAACATGTTTATCAGTAGACCTGACATTACAAAAGAGGGCTCGTCATAAAGAG
>JAQGAE010005902.1:0-10736 GCA_034696685.1 Julus scandinavius
CACTTTGCACCAACGCGAGTAATCGTCGATCAGTGCCAGATAGTACCGACAGCCTGTACCCGAAAAGAAAGCAATCGACCCCCATACGTCCGCATGGATCAGTTCCAGTGGTGCCGTTAAATAGATATTATCCAGTGCCGGGTGGGTTGGTCGGCGCATTTTACACTCGAAACACGCCTCACAGTTTCGTGGTTTATCTGTCAACTTCGGCAGACCACAGAAATGCTGAGACCTTGACATTTGCAGGATCGTGTCCTTACTGATGTGGCCAAGTCTTAGATGCCACAATTTCAAATTAGAAGATTGGGGCAACCCACCAGTGGCTGACACCGACATTGGCTGCAATAATTTCTTGCCCAAGTCAGTTCGAGGCACCGCTGTCACATGATACAGATGGTCTTTCCTTTTAAAGTCTAGAATTTGGACACCCTGTTTGTCAAAAACCCGAATTTTGTCTGCCGATCCCTTCCAGGTACAACCTGCTGATTTACTAATCTGGGAGGCTAAAAGGAGATTTTTCCTACCTGACATAGCATATTGCGACATCACGGATGGCAGTGAGACGCTTTTGGCCGTTTACTTCGGAAGAAAACACGACTATACCCTTACCGACAATCCGGAATGTACCAGAATAAGAGTACATGTCGATGGGGGTTGTTTCCTGGTACTCCGTGAACCAGCGGGGATCATGACATATGCTCACGCCCGCCCCGGAATCCCAAGTCCACCGATCGTCGTTACCCTCTTCAGCGGTTAGTGCTACAACGAGGATGTCAAACCCTGCCCATTTCCCAGGAATGGTCACGTTGTCGGTGGTTCCCCCGGACTTGCCCCTAGAGCTAGTCCTTTTCTTCCCTTCCGCTTGCCCTTTGCCCTTTTTGGCTTCTGTGCCTGCTGTGCTGCAGGGCCTGTGGAGACAGGCTGCATTAACACATAAGGGGTTGTCTTGGGGATGGTACCCTGTCTGCCTGACCCGAGGTTGACCCGGCAGGTCTCTCTAAGGTGACCCTTCCTCCCACAACGGGAACAGGTCCGGGTCTCGGTCGGTCCGGAGGGTGCTTTTTCTGGCGGCGTGGACGTCGCACCGTGGAAGGAATCAAGGACATCACTCCCCGCTGATCCGGCTGCGCTCGCTCCCCGGGTATACCTGATGCTGTTGGTCTCAGCAATCAGGGCTGCCTTGACCTTCGCTGGAACGAAATCCGCATCAGGCCAAGTATGAAGGAGCTTGATTTTCAAGTCGAAGCTCGGAGGAAGACCCATAAGCATTTGGAATGCCAAGTCCATACCATCGACCCGGCGACCTGCCTCTTTCAGTTGAAGAGCTACACGCTGCACACGGGCAATGTAGCTCTCGATGGACTCCAGGTGTTCCATCCGCAGTGATTGGAACTGGCATCGCAACTGCCAGATTCTCTCTTGGGTAGTTGGCTCATAAGTGTGTTGAATATGAGCTAACACCTCCTTGCACTGGGTTCCGGTGAACCCCTGGAAGAGCGTCTCCCTAATCCGAGGGTGAACCGAAAAGATGATCTAGTAAGCCTTTTGGCACCTGTCCTCGAACCTCTCCCGATCAGCCTGGGCGGCGGCCTTGTCAGGATCCTTGTGGTCCTTACTCACGAACCGCAAGAGGGACTGATACATCAGTGCGACCTCTAGCTCCTTCCTCCAGGTCGCGTAGTTGGACTCGGTGAGGAGTGATATCTTTGGCGACCTATCAGCAGAAGGGAGCGAGAAGACGTATCCGTCAGCTATTTTTTACCAGTGGTGTGTTCGGTGCGAATTTCGAATTTTGGTGGAGTCACGCAAACAAGAAACGTCGTCGAAAAAACCTACGCGCAAACCCGTCGTGATGAAACCCCGGTTCTCGAAGAACCCCACGCGAACGCTGTCGCTGAATTTGAAATAATCCGAAAACCTGTACCCCGACTTTCCAGCCGAAGGACTAACGCGCTGAAGCCGTACCTCGAAAACCGTCGGTGGAGGATAACCCAAAACCCACAAAGGACCCCGGAATAAAGAGCATAAACCCAAAACTCCAAACCTGCATCCCCTGGGATATGTCCTGTTTACCGATTAGAGTCGTCCGGAACAGAACCTGAAACGAGAGGTGTCACAAAAAGGCCAAAGTTACACACTGTTAAGAAACACTCAATTCGCATGATCAATGTACCATCAAAAACCGAGCGTGAGAAATGTTCTCGTTTGGGGAACAAGAGTTGCCCAAAATCAAAAAACCAGAGTTAACCAAACACAACCTCAGGGAAAACAACGCACCAAAACACACACTCGCATCATGAAAACTTAAACACTAGAATGTTCTGTTGCGGCTGGAGAAAACATCGATCGGCTGAATGTTCAATTCTATAGCCAGCTGCAGACGAGAGCACGGCGCTTTCACGTTGGTCCGTAAATTCGGCGTAGAAAAAGTTCCTATGCACGGTGCGTCGAAAAATGCGATGGCTCCCGTTGGTGCAACAACTGGACCCGAAAACAAGCCCAAACATGGCCAATGAACTCCTTTTGCCGTATATAGGGGCTCCAAAATCATTGCAAAGGCAGAGAGAGCTAGCTTGAACTTGTAGGCAGCCAGACAGAGCAACTGCTCCTGGACTGTAACTTTAATTGCCACAGATGTACCAAATAAAGACTTTAAATATAATTGTACAAAAGGACTTGAAAACTTTTCACTTTATGAAACTTCTAGCCACTTGCTCGGATCATTCTCTCAGCTAAGTTACTTACTGTTGTAAGACCCATCAGATCACTCTCCGAGGCCTATCTTTACTCGTGCATCCCCAAATAGCCTTATCACCGTTCGACCTTAAGAAAGTCGAACTTTGATAAGCTCGAACATAGAAGACAATGGTTTTCTTCGTACTCGGACTCTCGACAAGTAGTCACCTTAACGAATACCCATAAAAATTTCCTGTTATAAGTTTGACCTTTAAGGTTTGACCTTTTGGGAGAAATTTTAAAACACTCACAGCCAAACAAAAAGAGATTAAATAGAAATAAAAATTGTTTAAAATAGCTTGATAAATCAGCAATTGAAATTGATTGTCGTTTTTCACTTTGAAATGTTAAATTTTTAAAAAATTAATAAACAAGTTTTAAAAATGTCCTTTAATTTGCATTCTCATGTTGCCACCTGCTGGCAGCATGTGCAAATTAACTATTTTACTATTTTTATTTTATCTCTTTTTGTTTGGCTGTGGGTGTGTTTTAAAATTTCACCCATTGAAAGTGATGAGGTTATATTCCACCTTAAGAAAATACTTAGGAATAACTTATTTAGTATTGAAATGTGTTTGGTTTATGTCTATAACAAAATTGTTTCTTGCTTTTTGTAATAAGGATACTCAACATGCCTTTACAGCCTTTACATATGCAATCACACTTACAACAAAATAATTGACAAAATCAACATTTTATTTTCAAGTTACAGAAATGTAGAAGAAGAATGATGTAATAAATGTGCAAGATGTTGTCAAAAAAACTTTATTGTATTTAAAATGCATGAAAGGCTTTGAAATTCATTGTGAAATTACAATCATCACTGAATTGCAGTTAATTTGTATGCATTGTTTGATCACACATTTTACTGATATGAATTCCAGACATGACATGTTATGCAGTATCCTCCTAGTGATATCCCATAATGCTGCACTGTGCTGCAGCGTAGCTATCATTTCCCTCAGTACTTAAAAACATTGCAAAAAGTTTAAATAATTGCCAATTGGGAGCTTTTAGCACCAAATTCTGGGTGTGTTCCAATACAGGATTGTTTGGAATAAAAATGTTTATTCCTGTTCTGAACTATGTACATGTTTAGGGTTTTCAGGATAAATGTTATGGGCAGCCAAATTTGAATTTTGGCGCCATTGTTTTTAACATGTGAGGCTATGGCGCCCCTGTTTATTCATAAAACAGGAAATTTTAAAATGTTTTAAACATCTTGAACGTTCAAAAACTATTGAACGTTCATATATGCATAGCAAAACAGTGTTCTCTCGTTAATGCTTATGTATTACACTTTTATTACAGCTAATTCTTAGTTTTAAAGTGTTTTTTCATGTGTTTGCCACCAGATGGCAATTGTGACTAGTGCCCTTTGCCCAATGAAAGGGCACCTACTGTAAATTGGTCCAAAAGGTCTATAAATAGCCTGGTGTTGCTTTTGTTCACTCTCTCTTGGTCCAGTGGTCTTAGCTTGGGAAGCTTTGACCTAAGAGCTGAAAATTTTTCGAATGCATCTTGAATCTCAGGAAGATTTACTGAGAAATCTGCTGGATGCAGAAGGATTCAACTGGATGTTTGCAGCTTTCACCACACGCCTACAAAATGGTAGCAGAGCGTGGTTGCTGCTAACTAAAAAGAAGACAAGAGTGCTAAGTTTTTGAAGAAAAAATTCGAGAAATTGGAGAAGAAAACGGCGAAATAGTGTGAAATTTGTGCTTCAAATTTGTGTTTTTCGCGTTTTTGGTGTGATTCTCCACCAGAATTTTTGGACAAACGGAGGTTTTCCGCTGGAAAAACTGAACATGCATTCCAATATCTTGATCTTTTGCCTGAAAAATACGAAATGGCTACACAAAGTTTACATCATCTCCCTTTAGAGGAACTTCTGCCAAAAAGAGTGGCCAAAACTCTAATAGCAGAATTTCAAAGACTTTCTCAACGTGAGAAAAATAGTGATCACAATGGAAAAGAAAAAAACGCGAATGCACTTTTTACTGATAATTTCGGGAAATCTGCACAAAAGCCTACGAAACAGACGCAATGTTTCCACTTTGGGAAGCTCGGACATTTCGCCAGGGATTGTCGCTCCGCACCAAAACAAGGAAATGACAACACAGCTGGTGTCTCCTTGGGACAAAAACCTAAGAAAAAGTTTTGGAAGAAAAAGTCGAAAAATGCAAATTTTTCAAATTCTGTCAGCAAGGAGACCTCAAAGTCCAGCATCCTTGATGAAAGTTACAGTCTTTTTGTGAACACGGCATATAACAGTGTGCAGTATTTCTGAAACTGATACTCAGAAACTTGAACTCGGAGAAGGTCACTCCGAGGTCAAAGGAATTGGTGAAGTGCAACTGAAAATTCAACTGAATGGATGCTCTTTTCAACTGAATCTAAAGGGTGTTCTGTTTGTGCCAGGATTTCATCGCAACTTACTTAGCCTGGCGCGGATTGCTGAAAGAGGACTTCGGATAGTCGTCGAGGGAGAAAAGATGACTGTTTATAAAACTAATCCATGTTCAGCTCTTTTTCAGATTACTCAATCTTTTAGACTCTACTGTTTGAAGGCCGAGGTTCTTCAAGCTGAGTCTACAGGACAACATGGCGATGTCTTTACGCAGTTCAGCAGTGTGCCAGCTAAGAACCAAGCAGCATTTAGTGGAGTAAGGGTTCAGGATGACCTTTCCACTTTATGGCACCGTCGGTTTGCTCACCTGAACATTCGGGGTGTGCAACAACTTTGCAAAAATGCAAATGTGCATGGTTTGGAGGACGTCCAACTAGGAGCAGAACTAGATTGTGATGTTTGCGCACTTTGCAAGATAACCAAGCACAGTTTTGCAAAGAACATTGATATTGCAACAAGCCATCCACTAGAGCTACTCCATATGGACATGTGGGGACCAGCTCAAACGACGACTGGTGGTGGTAATAAGTACCTTTTAACTGTTATAGACGATTTTTCCAGGAAAGCTTTTGTTTTTTCCCTACAGCGGAAGGAACAGGTGTTTAAGCGGTTCACCGAATTCGTGAACCGGCAAGAAATTTACCTCGAACGAAGGATAAAGAAAATTCGAACAGACAATGGCATGGAGTTCTGTTGAAACAATTTTGGACTTTTTCTTGCCAAGAAAGGTATTAACCACCAGCGGACAAACGTGTACTCTCCGCAGATGAATGGCGTTGCGGAGAGATTCAACCGGACAATTATTGAAGGAGTTCGATCTATCTTAGCGGATTCGACACTTCTGAAGATGATGTGGGCTGAACTTGCTACGGCATTTACCCACGTCCGGAACAGGTTTGGACATTCCAAGTTAAATGGCGTAACTCCGATTGAAAGGTTTTCTGGAATTAAACCTTCAGTCAGACACCTTAGAGTGTTAGGGTCGAAATGTTTTGTTTTAAAAAGTGCTCCTGACAGGTCAAATAAACTGGACTCCAAAGATTGGGAAGGTATCCTGTGTGGATATGCATTCCAAACCACGGGTTATCGAGTTTGGAACCCAGTCACCTGGATGGTGACTGAATCCAAACATGTTAAGATAGTAGAGGAGCCCAGAACATTGAAGACAACAGAGGTTACGCAACCTCAACATGTCATTCTAAAAACAGCTGTGGAGCCACCGGTGAAGCAGACAATCTCCTGGATTGAGTCGGAGGATGCTATGCAGACAAGTGCCGTTATGACGTCCCCGACGAATGTATCGACGACGGTTGCCACCCAGCCAATGTGGACAAGAACAATATTAACTCGACGTTCGGGGATACATGATGTCCGTTATGAGGATGACAACAACAACATCCTTTTTAATGAACTGTCTGCTAGAAAGTGGCATTTTGCTAATAATATTCCTTTTCCTGAAAGTGCTTTTAATTTCAGGATAGATTCGTATGAGCAGAACGAAATCTCGTTCCCTCATCAACAACAGCAACAAAATACATGTGGATCTACTGATGCCACCAATGCATCTCCTCCTAGGGCATTTCTTGTGGTGGTTGAACCAAAAACTTACAAGCAGGCAATGGACTCCAACGATAAAGATAGGTAGACCGAGGCCATGAAGGAAGAGATTTCTACCATGGATAAACGGGGTGTCTACGACATCGTTCCCCGACCAGCAAACACCAAGGTCCTTGAAACCCGTTGGGTTTTTAAGCTCAAAAAGGACGCAACTAGACAAATTCAGCGTTACCGCGCTAGGATAGTGGTACAGGGATACCGTCAAGATCAGGGAATTGATTACGACGAGGTATTTTCTCCAGTTGTGAACTTTGTGATAATTCGCTTGTTTTTGATGTTACTTGTGGTTTGCAGGTCCTGGACAGATTACCATTTGGATGTAAAATGTGCATACCTATATGGTGATTTGCCCGAGACAACCTTTGTTTCACCCCCTGAAAGATTCCGGAAGCCGAATGAAGATGTTGTATGGCAGTTACTCAAATCAGTGTATAGATTACACCAAAGTGGCCGTCAGTGGCACTTAAAGTTGGTAACTGAACTTCTTCGCCTCTGATTCCGAAAGCTGGAAGGGTATTCATGTGCTTTTACTGCGAATGAAAATGTTATTTTAGTGTACGTTGACGACATTCTAATTTTCGCAGAGAATGAAATGATCCGGGATTATTGGGTAAAAACTTTAGGAAGCTTGTTTGACATTGCAGTTTTAGGCCGTATCACCCGTTTACTTGGAGTAAACTTTGATAGGGTCAATGATAAAATCTTTATTCATCAGCATGATTACATAAAGAATCTCACAAAGTCATATGATTTAATGGCTAACTCTATCGTTAAGGTTCCCTTGCACGTGGGTGCCGCAGTGCAACACATTCTAGTCGAAGGTCAAGAGAAACGGATTTCCCCTACAGACAACTTATTGGAAGTCTGATGTTCCTAGCATTTAGGACACGACCCGACATACTTTTTTCTACGATTCTGTTATCACAATTCATCAGTAGCCATTCTATCTTGCATGTTAAATGTTTGATTCAACTTTTGCAGTATTGCGTAAATACATCCACAGATCGAATCTGTTTGACAAATTGCCAGTCTGACGTACTCCATGCATATACAGATGCGTCATGGGGAAACGACAGAGATAACCGAAAGAGTTTCGGAGGCTTCATGGTGTTTTTAGGAGGTGTTCCCCTGAGTTGGGGCTGCAAAAAACAGTCGGTGGTGGCGTTGAGCTCGATGGAATCAGAGTTCATGGCCATAGTCCATTGCTTGAAGGAGGTTCACTGGTTGGCGAATGTTTTTCAGATTTTTAAACCAGTTTACAATCCTTTAAATGTCCCAGTTATCTTTTCAGATTCCCTTTCGGCCATACATTTTTCTCGGAATGAGGTCTAAACTAACACGACCAAGCACATCGACATTAGGTTTCACTTTGTGAAGGATTGGCTAGCTAAAGCTACTTTACTTTAAAAAGTATCGCTGGCCTAGATAACATAGCTGATATTTTCACTATACCCCAGAGCGCCCCCAGGATGAACCACTTCAAGCAAGGGATATTTGCCGATCGAATAAGTTCGTATCTTGTCAGGGTTGATACTGTATCGGATCAAGGGGGGTTTTGTTAGTGCAAATGTATTGGGAGCTTTTAGCACCAACTTCTGGTGTGTTCCAATACAGGATTGTTTGGAATAAAAATGTTTATTCCTGTTCTGAACTATGTACATGTTTAGGGTTTTCAGGATAAATGTTATGGGCAGCCAAATTTAAATTTTGGCGCCATTGTTTTTAACATGTGAGGCTATTGCGCCCCTGTTTATTCATAAAACAGGGAATTTTGAAATATTTTAAACATCTGGAACTTACAAAAACTAGTGAACGTTCATATATGCATAGCAAAACAGTGTTCTCTCGTTTATGCTTATTTATTACACTTTTATTACAGCTAATTCATAGTTTTAAAGTGTTTTTTCATGTGTTTGCCACCAGATGGCAATTGTGACTAGTGCCCTTTGCCTAATGAAAGGGTACCTACTGTAAATTGGTCCAAGAGGTCTATAAATAGCCTGGTGTTTCTTTTGTTCACTCTCTCTTGGTCCAGTGGTTTACGCTTGGGAAGCTTTGACCTAAGTTCTGTAATTTTTCGAATGTTTTCTGTAAACTTGAATAAATCAAGTTTAATTGTTAAATTTCAAATCAAACACTTGTCAGTATTTGATTTAATTGACAAAGTTCCAGCATCTTGAATCTCAGGGAGATTTATTGAGAAATCTGCTGGATGCAGAAGGATTCAACTGGATGTTTGCAGCTTTCACCACACGCCTACACCAATGAAGACGAAAACAGTTGATTTCATACAAACAGCCCATTCTCTTCCTTTTCTTAATTTAGCATTTTGTCCTTAGTGTTATGGGTCTAAAGTTATTATTTGGATTTTCATCAACAAATGTTGTTAAGATCTAACAGCATCACTAAAGAGAGCATACATAACTTTCTTTTTAACCTCATTAACAGAATTTTCATAACTATAAGATTTAGGGTAAAAGGTATGGGTGGCGAGAAATTCTTTTCCAAACTGTACAGCTTATACTACAAATTAATACGATTTAGTTCTCTAGCTGGCATATTTTGTAGTACATGTTTAGTAAAACTTCTTGATTATTAAAATATTGAAATGACTACTTTTGGTGAGTCCGAGGGTTTATGCACCTTAGCTTGAGAAGCGCAAGGGAAGGACGAAATTGACCGTTTGCCAATTAAGTCCGAAGATGTCGGTGTTCGGCTTTCTTAAGGCCGATCCGCTTGGATAACGCAAGTCAAAGATAACACGAGGGAAGCAGGCCTCGGAAGGTGATTGTAAAGGTCTTACAACTGTAAGAGCCTTTGTGAGTTCGATGTAGCTGAAAAAGAGAGGAAATTTTTCCAAGTCGTTTAAGTTTTGGTTTCTAATTCTTTAATAGAAGTCAGTGACAACTGTACATAGGCACAAAACAGGAGCAAATGCTCTTGCTGCCTAGACAATCCAAGATAGGCTTCAGTCTTTTCCTCATTCTGGTTTAACTAGGAAATGGGAGCCCTTTATATACTATTTAGTGCGGTCCTATGTGACATAAACTGGCCACTAGAATTTAGTGGTGGAAATGAGTTTTTTGGAGGTCGTGGTCCCTGAGAATGTTCGTCGTCCTAATTAGCCTTATGCTAAGAAGGTACGCGAGCGGTCACTTGGGACCTTTAAGTTCTAATAACTATAGTTTGGGTATTAGTCATGCGAATGTGGTGCGTTCCAATATCTGTTTCCCCTTTGGATATTTAATTAGTTCGGCGTCAAATTGAAACTTAGGAGGAACTTAGTCCTATTTGGACAATAGTTAGGGCTAGCAAATGCTAGTCTTAATAAGAAGTTCTGTGATGGTACGCTTTATAATGATAAATATAGGTATCTTGAATTTAATGCCAAATATATTAAGATTTAGTAACTAAAGAAATGTAAATGCAGCAGACACCTTTCGTCAGGTAACTTTCTGCATATCTATTTGTGCAAGTTTAAAGCATCTTTAAAATTCTGCAGAAATTTGGTTGAAAGTTGTGTTGACTATTTTATGGAAATAAAACTTGCCAGAATTTAATCAGAATTCTGCATAATAGTTTCTGCAGTAAATGCATGTGGATATTTTTCTGGTTATTTTCTGCACATTATTTTTGTATGGGAAGTCATTACATGCACTATTATAATATTAGGCCCAATTGTTTGAAGGTTACTTCATTGACTTTCTGGACACCGCCTTACTTAATGACCATTGGTCAAGCTGCATGGGCGTTGTCCAGAATGTCACGTGTCACTAAAATTAACAGTCACTCTATCGACTCTATCCCACAACATAGGAAGGCTGGCTGTTGAAGTCCAGGATTTTATTCCATAAAATACTAGGTAAGGAAAAATTTATTAACTTTATTGTCCAGTAAAAATTGTCCAGTTGGGTATACAACCAATGACGAACTGTTTTAATGAGCTCATCGTCACTCATGGGCCTCAACAGAT
>JAQGAE010005903.1:0-10735 GCA_034696685.1 Julus scandinavius
CAAGATAATGATCCCAAGCACAAATCCAAGCTTGTGATGGAGTGGCTGCTTTATAATGTTCCAAAAATACTTGACCAACCTCTCCAATCCCCAGACTTGAACCCAATTAAACATTTGTAGAAACATTTAGACAAGCAAATAAGAAAACATCAGATTTCCAGTATTTCTAAGCTGAAATAAGTCATCTTAGAAGAGTGGCAACAGATCTCATCAGAAGTAACTAAGAGTTAGTGCAATCAATGCCAAGAAGATTAGCAGCAGTTATTAAAAGCCAGGGTGGACCAACAAAGTACTGGAGTAGTACTAAATTATCTTTTTTTGTTTTAAAATATTTGCCAAATGTCCTTGGATGATGACTTTTGACTCATACAAATTGATGATTTTGTCTTAATTTGTTAATAATTAAGTTAAATGAGTTTCCTTTGACCTGAAACTTTTACATGATGTTAAGAACACTTCACTAAAGAAATGGTAAAATAATTTGTAAGTTTCATAATGTAGTTTTTAATTTATAGCTATAAACATCTGAAAATATGGGTTGGATGAACACTTTTGGTGCTCACAGTATATACAATGGTTAATCAAATGGGAGAAAAACAATCAACATTGCCAACTGAATTTCTTTCAAAGTGACCAACACAAACATTCTGTAGATAAACCTTCCCTTTATTTTGTTTATTTACTATGAGCACAGATTTCTAGCACGTAGCCTTCAACGTACAAACGACGTTTGGAGTTTTAGGGCTTAAAACTGAAACAATATAAGTAAATTATGAATTGGTATCCAAGTATCTTCTTATTAACCATTTTGCGTGATTAATGCCCTATTATTGACGTCTTGATAAAGGACCTGAAGCGCTATTTTAATTAGAAAACGCGAGAATTGGCAAGACATTCCAGCAGTGCATGCACTACAATTTAGAAGTGCAGCGAAGTGTGATATTATGAGGGCTATTATTGCATAGTAATTTCTTTGTTTATATAGGCCTGAATAGCAGCTGTGCACAGCACTTACTAATAGAATTACACTATATCCGACCACTTTTCGACATGAAATGAAGAGCGCTTCTAAAGTGGTGCCCCCTCTGCTGCTTTCATTGATTATATATTTGAAAGTTAACTGCTAATGAAATTTAATTTTGCACCGATGGAAACTTTGCATGCAACGCTCAAATGGCGAGCAAGTTTGCATGTATGCCAAAAGTGGCTTTTGGATCGAGGTTTCAATAATTAGCTTCTACAAAATGTAGTCTAAGAGCTCCATAAAAAAAAGCCAAACTCCACATTTGATCAGTCTGTACTAGCCTAGATGTAATGGCATCTTACTATCAATGTCTACAAAGTTCTGAAACTATTTAAAGCAGATATCCGTTGTACCGAAAGACTTGTCTATCTATCAAACTATAGAATGGTTGCAATAGATGAGAGTTGGAAGGACTTATTTAAACACGACATTATAACTTGTGATTACAAGACAATATAGATGTGTTGAAATAACATTAACGGTGCTGTTATAAATTTAGCAATTAATTACCAACTCTCGTGCTCTAAAACAGGTAAATTCTTTTACATTATCACTGTTAAAATTATTTTACTACCAAGTGAATGTTGAGGACATTTCTTGAATTTCTATCTTGTAAGTGAATTTAATCCAAGAGTGTGACAGGATACATGCGCAGCAACATTAAGCATTTTTGGTTCTTAAAATTCCAACCTTACATTTAAACAGTAGAACCTGGCTAAATGCATCCTGTGTTAATGAATAACCTCTCTAAAAGCATAAAATGCGTCGGTCCCGATTTGGGACCCATGTAAAAATGAATAAACCTCCCTAAAGTTATGATGAATATTTGTATTGGCCCCAATGATTTTGTAAGGCATTAGCAACAATGGAACTGTAAAAAATATCAAACTAAGATGTAGTTACCACTTAGATTGATACATTGCTGGTTGGGGCCGGGTTAAACCATTCAATAAGTGCAGACTCCATAGTTGGATATCTGACGACCCGTAGACGTTTAACATTGAGGTTTGTTTGTCAGAATTTGTTAGATTCTCTAATACTTCTTCAGTGTTCTAGAGATTGTGGCTTGGCTGACCTTTATCTTGTGATTTGTCTCACGCTACTATACGAGTTCTTGTGTGTAGCACTTAGATGATCTTTTTTGTACTGACACAGGACTATACGGACAGAATCTGTCAGTGTCACACGCCATTTTTTTTCCCGATGTGGGCCTACACAATCATTACCAAATGCAGCAGGCAGAGAGATTCAAGGTAATTCCTATATTTTCCCCTATTTTTCAGATGTTTGTGTGCATATATGCTGATAAACTTGCCAAAAAGCATTACCTGCCTATATAGCAACATATGTTTCACCAGTATGCATTTAGACAGGTTCTACTGTAAAGTATTTAAGCCCTGTTCTTATGGTGTCACCCATGTCGGTGTTAACCCTGCATTAAGTAGATTTAAAAGTAATTTATTCCTTAGTTACTCTCATGTGAAGTAAAAAAAAATTTTAGAGATGATGAAAATGAATGTTAAAATTGTAGATTTTAAGTTGTTTATGTCTGGAAAATATACGCTAATCATGATTAGTATCTATATTAATCGCATGGATTGTTTGTCATGGAAACGTATGTCAGATTAATTCACACGATTATCATAAGTATGGCCGTAAAAGGTGGTGTCATGGCGTCAGGTCTTCTATGTCGACATCAGCATGACTTTTTGGTGATCTATAATGGCGATTATGATATCAGCTATGGCGCTTGGGCCTGTATGCTTTCGCTCCTGTACTGCATTCTGTCTTTTAATACGTGTACAAGGTAGCAGAATATTTCAGACACAAATATGGAAAGTTTAGCATATGTGCATTTTTTAGGATAAATGACAGCCCAGATTTGCACGTAACATTCTTGGGATGTTTCTTAACTCCTCTGTTACGCATGAATCGGAAATTCCTTTTACAATTTACATGCAAGTTCCTCTTGTGTTTTTTTCACAAAAAAATCTTTTACACGTTTCCTTTTCATAAGCTTGTAAGTGCACGCAGGATACACATATTAATAAATGATCTCACATAATTGATGAATAAAACAAGTGGTAATTATCTTTTTACAGAGTATCACTAATCATATGCCAACAGCGTAAGGCAGTATATATTTGTCAAGCCCAATGAAGAATATGAATAGCCGAATAATAATTAAGACTGCGATCACTTTGCCTGCAAATGGCGCAGCCATTTGTCAGGAAATTTTTAATGACGGAATCTTTATGATCTATATGGGTTTCGCATTTACTGCATGGAAAGTTTTAGTATCTATAAAAACGAAACTGGCGACGCTCACTCGCCGCGCTGTTCAACCGACATTGTTACCTAAACCGAAAGCGTTCAGCGTATTAGAATAATGGGATAAAACCTAAACTGCGCTGTTCGGGCCGGCCTACAAAGGAAATGGAAAAGTTAATGTACCATACGAATAAAACTAAGCAGAAACGTGAAAGTAAAGCATTTGCTCCAAGCTCAAAAGTTGAAGCAGAAGCATTTCTGTCTGGTATAATAATGAAGCACTTTTTACAGCAGATGCTCAGACATTTACAACATGAGCTCAAATTTCTGGATATTTTTTAACACGAAGTTGCTCTGAATTCCCAAAACATCCTCACAAAAAAAAAAGAAATTTGCTGCCGCTCACGTCACGTTATTTGGTCCATATCTCGCCGTTGGTCATATCTTTACGCTGGCTCCAGGCCGTACATGTCATTACATTTAGGGAGGGGGGATAGGGTCCAGAATCTTGGGCTGGACTATTTTGGTCATATATTTTCTTCGCCAGTATTATACATGGCCTGGCAGAGCCAAAAATTGGCCAAGGTCAATTCTAAATTACATGTTTAATTACGTAAAAAAAATCTAAGTATAGAGTAAGATTTTGTAATTAAGGTAAAAGTGAGATTTTGTAAGGTAAAAGTGAGATTTTCTAAGGTAAAAGTGAGATTTTCTTAGGTAATCTTAGAAAATCTCACTCACTTTTACCTTAGAAAATCTCACTCACTTTTACCTTAGAAAATCTCACTTACTTTTACCTTAGAAAGTCTCACTCACTTTTACCTTAGAAAATCTCACTCACGTTTACCCTAGAAAATCTCACTCACTTTCACCTAAGAAAATCTCACTTTCACCTTTGGAAAGTCGTACTTTTAATGCAGAATAACTGCATTTCTAAAACTGAAAAATCTCTTTTTTTAATGTAGAAAAATTGCGCGTTTATATTAAAAAGCTCATGCACTTTAGCCTCAGAAAATCGTATTTTTAATACAGAAGGTATATTTTTACCTAGAGAAAAATCGCACTTGTAGTACAAAAAATTGCATTTCGAGCAGAAAATCACTTATAATGCAAAAGTACAATTTCCCCTTTTACATTTCGCAGATTCAGCTTGAAATTTGTAGAACTTCTTGGATTTCGGAGGAGAGGGAATTTATCCACAATATCCCCCGCCCCTCCTCATATATGCGGCCTTGTCTGACCCTCTTGCTTGGTAGGGATTCAGACTAGTGCCCGTACCTGTGCTGTATTCCTTCTTGTGGTCATGTGGCCTTTTAGACTCTTTTAAGCTTTTACATAGTAAATTTTAAACAATTTTTTTTGCCGTTTTAACGAATCTGTGGATTAATGTACGTGTTGTTGCTGTTTTCTTTTTCTCTTTTTTTACCTGCCACCATCTGGTCACCTTTTGCGTTTCATGCATTTTGCCCATTAACCCCAATATCAAAACAAGCAAAGCAAAACAAAAACTGAATGCCGTGTATTTCACAATAAATGTACTTTATAAATCGTACGTATGAGTAATGTACTGTATATTACCTCTTGATCCTGCGATGTTGATAGAGGATACATGCTTATTTCTTTTAGACATCAGATTCGTCAAAATGGAAACATTTCCACGAAATGTTTTCTCTTTCTGTCAAATCAAATATTGTAACATCATATCAAAACTAGTACAAATTCTAAACATTTTTAATTAATCAGTACAATAATAAGGCTGGGGGTAATTTAAAAATGTTAATATATAAAAGTGAAATTCGATATTATCAAAATTACCAGCTGCTTCAAGTTGTTGATTGCCGAATGTGCATTCTGAACAATGGGTTATTGCTACTTTGATTCTGCCAGTTTGAAGTCTTGGAAATCAGTAAAATAATATTACATTGAAATTTGATATTTGCTTTTCTGAAATTGCTTTTCTACGCTTCTGCTGCGGTCTATGCAATCGTATTTATACATTCCTTGTTTTCAATAAGCATGTTTATGCAGGTCTTAAAATTGAAAATTCAACATGGATTGGGTATCACTGATACATTTGACCTTATTGGTATAGTGGTACAATGCCTATAAAGCTTTCTATATAGCTGGTCGAAAATTCTGTCGTTTTTCTACACAATTTTGTTATACGCTTGGTTTCCTAAGCGCAGTCATTTCTGAAATGTAATCATTTCTAAAATACCTTCATAGAAACACTACACCTGGTAAATAGGAGATCGGGGTTCAGTTCCCGACCGGGTAGGGATTACCAACAAACGTTGTTGAGAATCCATGTGCTTCATATTCACTTCACCATGAATTATATTTGCGCTTGATAGGACAGACAATACTTAAGTCATACCCTGTATAATTGATTTTTGTATGCAGAGCTGTTGAATTTCTGACAATATTTCTGTGTCAAGGTGTAATTTTTATGACAGAACGCAATGCAGGCTGGATTTCTTGGAAGAAACCTTTTGGGTGTTTCATTGTACGGTTGCGACTGAAAGATTTTCGTGAAAACATTTGCGCGCAGAGATGGGCAGTTCATTCCTTCAAACAGCTTTGAGGAACATAAAATCGTCCTGCAACTGCCGCCAAGTGTACAGAATATAGCTTTGGTATACCAGTGGCATCTGGTAATATGTTCTTATATTATCTCACGTTATATGTGGCAGTGACTCTCTTGAAATGATTCTTGAAATTTTATTCATTTCAAACAAGAGCACGCCACACAATTTTAGATGAAAAAAAAAATTAAAAGTGATTTTTTTCTTCTTCAGTTTCAGATACAAAAGTAATTTTACTTTCTTGAGTTTAAAATTTGAAATATTTTGGTACTATAACACGTTCAACTTGAGTATTTTGACTGTCTCAAAAAAATGTCAAACATATTTTTTAAGCCAATCGTTAGTGGCTGCATGTCTCAGGATTCATTTTTCAGTGGCAAAAAAAGTGACTATACCATAAATACTTTTCCAATACGGTACACGTATCGTGCTCAAATTGATGTTTATTAACGTTAATGTACGTAACTCAAATCATGTTTTTTGTATTATTTGGTTTTAAATATCTTATTAGAGCACTTTTTAACTTCAATTTGCGTTATTTTCTGAGTTCCAGCAAATCATTCTAATCATATGTTTATGCGCTTAGATAATAATTGAGATGAAGTCGATTATGTAATTTGGTAAATGCTAATTAATAAGCCCGATGTGCATGTGATCATATTGCTCATGCTTCAGCTGTCTTACAAAGATCAAATTGAGTGCAATTAATTGGGTCTTGTTAGTGCACTGGGATGATGTAGTTATAATGGCTCGATCTGATTTGGTTTCTTCACACGCATAATTTTTGCTTAGCATATCATTCGTGAATAATTTCAAATTTCTTGGAGAAATTTATGAAATGTGTTTTGTTAGCTGTCAATAGTCTACACTCGCTCTTTACTGTACAACATATTTCAGATAATGCTTTTATTGTTAATTTCATATCTACATACATTGGAACCTCGATTTACGAACTTAATCCGTTCCACGACCCTGTTCATAAACGGAAAAGTTCGTAATTTGAATCAATTTTTCCCATTGCAATTAATGTAAATCCAAATAATGCGTTCCTTGTCCAAATTTTTTTTTAACATGTTATGGTTTTATATGTGGAAATAATACAGTATTATTAGTGGAATAAAATTTATTGGCAGCTGAATGACAAAATGCACAAGAATCAGCGCCGGATTCTGACCTGGAGACGAAGGGCTTTTGTACTAAGGAGGTCCGAAAAATGTCCTAGTTTGCTCAACACCGCCCTTTCCACTTAATTCCTCCTTATCAACGACTCTGCCCGATATTTCAGATATTTTAATCAATTTTGTATTGTCGATAGGTGCTTTTTGGGGCTCTGCACAACACCAACCTGATCAAATTTTCACAAGGTTCTATACTGTTAGATACGTTACAAATGCATGGCAGGTTCATGTATAACAGTAATATTAGAAGAAAGCAGTTTAATTACCAAAAAAGAAACCGCATCTTTATTATTTAGAATAGTGCAGATCGTCGATTTCTCAATGTTGTACTCTTTGGTAGGATCCAAAACGCGATCACAACTTTCATATTTAGCTATAATTTCCTTTTTTAAATCAACATTAATACGTTTTTGATTCTTCTTAACGCCATATTCACTAAAACTTTGCACTTTTTGGTAGCACACAGGGTTTTGTCCCGTTCGTAAATTGGATTAACGTTTGTAAATCGAAACATGCTGTGTTCGTAAATCGAGATTCCACTGTAATTATAAATGCACTGTGAGTCCTAAAACAGTAGAACCCATTAACAAAAATTACAACTTCGTAAAAAAAATGCTTCGATTTAAATGAAATTTGTCACTTAAAACAATAGTGCAGGAATAAAAATGTGCTCAAAATGTTTTCTAGTGGCGGTTACTCAAGCCCGGAGTCTAACGCGCCGTTCTTTGATTGACGAATCGATTATATACGCTTGTCGAGTTCAATCCAAGTTTTCTTAATTCTTAGTTTCAAGTCTTCGATATTATTAATCTTCGATTTGTAAATCATCTTTTCCTGGAGAACTCCCCAAATTTTGTAGTCCACTGGATTCAAACAGGACTGTTTGGTGGCCAGTGATTGGGTTCGATGGACTGTGGCGTTTCAAGTTGCAGCAGTTCAACTGTTTCTCGAGCACTGTGAGAGTCTTGTTGAAACATTAAACAATTCCGAGGTTTGTGGCATGTATGGAAGAAGTTTTTTGTTCCTGCACTATTGTTCTATGTAACTGCCAAATTTAATTTAAATCAAAGCATTTTTCACGAAGTTGTGATGTTTTTTTTTGTTATTGGGTTCTACTTTTTTATGACTCAGTGTATTTAAATGTATCCTGTTATTGAGAAACTTGGCTTGTATACAGTATTTATCCCAAGTTGAAGTGCGCCTTTAAGACACCTAATCTGTATTTCGTTCACAACATGTTCTCATAAAGTTAATTCGGAATGCATATTATCGCCTTCCTCAACTCAGGTCACAGTATTCTGAAGAAGTTTTTGAACTTCTTAAAATTCTAATCATTTTTGCTAATGGCTAGCCACTCATTGCAACTGCATTAACTATTAGAAAGTATGCCTCGAAAATTAAGCTATTCTTTAAGCTGCATTATGTAGATTTATTGTCTTATCAATGCCAATTTGCCAATGCATTTTTTTCGTCAACAAATGAGGTGTTCGGAATCCCAGCTTGAAGCTAATAATCCATCACTCCGAGTCTCTTTCAGTTTAGGTGTAATCGATTACAGTCGAACGTTGTTTTTGTACAGGGTGTTTCCATTCTTTTTTCCATTGTCAAAGTATTGATCGACATTGGTGCAAAGGATGTCAGATGGATAGGAGGGAGAGATATGGTATTTCAAAATCTCGGAATGTCTTGGTATGCTAGTCGTCGCGTGCTGAAATGTTGCATGGTATATACGTTTTGGGATAAAATATCCAACGTATTTCAACGCTGTAGTCTTCACAAACGAAATAGCGACATTGCTATCCGTTAATGTTTTCAGGCTTGGGGTCAAATTTGCCATAAGGGTCACTAACTTTAATAATCAATCAAAGCTGCGTTAATTCGCGATGACGTGTTTTGCTGCCACGAAATGCGTCACTATGAATAAAACATTAAATTTCAGTTCGTATTAATATAGGTCACTGCGTGCAGTGGCCCGAATGCAAGCACGGTCCTTGTAGTCTTCGTGACCAGTACCTAAGTAAATTTCTACACATCTTGTGCTTCTAGAAATACAAATCGACATTTTTACCTGCTCAAGTTTGTGACCTTTACAGGATTACAGAATTTAGTCGTCACTTTTTCATAACGCAAAACCTTTGTATTTGTCTAGTATTTTGTTGTATTTTCTGGTTGGGTCTTATCTTTTAATACCGGAACAGGTTAATAAAACTTCTTTTGCAAGGCTATTTTAAAAGAAACCGTGTTTTGAAAACAGAAAAAAGGTTTATTTATTTGAAACTGATACAAATACAATACGGTATTCAATAGAACTTGCCTAAAAGCATATACTCTTGGGACCGGTTAAAAATATGCTTTTAGACAGGTTAATTTGTACACGCGGGTCCCAAGTCGGGATCGGCATATTTTATGCCTTTAGAGCGGTTATTCATTAACACAGGATGCATTTAGACAGGTTCTAATGCATTAGCAAGTTTATAGATCGGTACATTGGACCAAGCCACACTGCTTGGTATACTTACATGTATGCGTGTGATGTATTTTGTAAATATTTAATTTTTTCATTTATTTAACAAATTCTTAAATTCTATACAAAAGATTCAGTTTCTATTTCCTCCCCTAATTTTTTTGTTTGTTATTCTTGCATTTGTGATTCACTTTCAAGTCTGCTGTATTTATGATCTTATATTTAGCTATATTTATTTCAATAAACCGAAATGTATATTGTCGTGAAGGTATTAAGCCAATATCCTATTTCCCCAAATGCCATGTACAATTCTTTCACTATAGTTTTGGGATTGTAGACACGGCGTGCAAACCGAATTGGATGCATTTTTTTAAAAATACTGTACAAATGTGAAGCAACCCTTACATTTTTATGGATTTTATCGAACGAGGCTCCATGCAGTCTTGTATATAATGTCAAATTTCCATTTTTCTATCTACTGCCTTTCTTAAATCAATGCGCAGCATTGGGGAGAACTATTCAATTTGCATCTTGCCCTTCCATTAGCCTTTACGGACAGCTGACCATCTCACATATGAACATCACTGCAAGAAATTTGGAATGATAGCGAGGCACCCACTTAGCAAGCATTCATGCCTTGTAAATCAATGCACGCGTCAGGAAATGTTTTGCTCGCTCTTGGAGATGGCGTTTCTCCACGGGAATGCTCGTCTCCCCTGGTCTTGCTCTTGCAGTTGACATTCTTGTGACACAGTCGTCTGTGAAAATCCGTTCTGATCTTCATGCTTGGGATACTCCAACGACAGCTATACTCATGTTGACAGCCTGTAGCCATTGTGCGTGTGGTTGTTGTAGCGGATATGTGTTGACTGAATCTATACGCTAAAACTTGAAAAGGCAAAAGAGTCCTTGTAAAGTTTATACTTTA
This sequence comes from Julus scandinavius, assembly GCA_034696685.1. Lineage (NCBI taxonomy): Eukaryota > Metazoa > Arthropoda > Diplopoda > Julida > Julidae > Julus > Julus scandinavius. The sequence continues at coordinate 10,451 of JAQGAE010005903.1, forward strand.
CAAGAACTCTTTTGCAAGTGCTGGGTTGAAGTTCTGAAGTAATGCTGCAGGAATTTTAGATATACAGACATATATGTTTAATATTAAATTATTAAGCACTGTTAATTCTTGTATTGCAATCAACGTGTTGCATTTTTTATATTTTGAATTATCTCTTTAAACTTTTAAGGCGATTTTTTGTACTGTAGTGTGCAGTTTTTGCTTAAGATGGATCACAACCCTATCACTTTCAATGGGTGAAATTTTAAAACACAATTCCAGCCAAACCAAAAGAGATTAAATAAA
>JAQGAE010005904.1:0-10735 GCA_034696685.1 Julus scandinavius
AGGCCCTAGCAAGGGCCTGGTTGAAGTTTTCATTAAGTATTGCATTCCCCAATACAAAATAATGTCCCTACAAATCGCAAAGCGGAAACTCGTCACTCTCGTGCCAGAACCCAAAACAGGAATATGGAATTTTTGTTGATAGGATTACTCCTTTGAAACGGAAGGTTTAAAATTAGACCAATGCACGTTAATGTGCCACTCGGCTTACTTCCTTCTTATTCAGTAGAGGTTGCAGTATCTGCTATATGGCGTGATTTATACTATGCTTGTAGTCTGGCCTTTAATTCAGGTAGGATTTTTAGGAATTCAACTTTGATATTTTATCTATGGCTTTTTCATACAACAGGGTACAAAAACGTTAGCGCCCTTTTAAAGTTTCCAAATATCCCCCACAGGTGGCGCTTCGAGCGCCGTACGGAATGCTACGCGCATTCCATCGCTAGGCGGCGCTAGTTGTTCTTGGCCAAGGTCCCAGTGCAAAGGTTGCTTGGCGTCATTTTAAATCCCGTCTTCGTTGTTTTGACGGCTTCTTGTTTTCGGAGAGACACACTCGTGAACTTGTTGGATTTTAAACGACCGTCGTTTTGCAAAAAACCGCATTTACTGCCTTTTTTCATCGCAAAGAAAAAACTATGGCCGGTCAAGATAATAACGCTGAGGATAACCAGCAACAGGAACAACAGCAAGCTGCCACCGTCGAGGCCTCTCCATCCACGGCGGCTGCCCCTGCTGTCCCACAACGCGTCACCAGCGCCCATAAAGGAGATTTCGAGAAAGATGTCGTTTATCTGTACCAATTTTGCCGTTCTGGAGTTGCGCCTTCAATGTCTCCTTTTTGTTTGAAAGTGGAAACATGGTTGCGAATGGCTGGAATCAAGTATGAGGTGAGCTAACTTTTCAAATAAAACATGGCGTTAGGGCCTGTGGAAAGGACCGAAATATATCTATACCACGGTTGGCATTTTCCCTAAATACTTGAAAACTCAGTTCGCTAGTAATACAAATTGTTTCTTCTGTAATTTTAAATGGTTAATTTTTCCATGGTATTTTCAATATTTGCTTTTGTGTGATCTTTGCAAGTGAAATTTGCGGTTTTTATTTGAATTTTCCCTCGAATTATTCAATGTAGGGTTTCACCGTATTTTTTACCGCCAATGTTGAGTTTGATAAATGATGTGCCTGCTAACAGAAATGCGAAACAGATTTTAAATGTAGGTACCTCTGAAAAGTTTACATTTTAGATGTATTTTAAATTCCATATTGTTTAAGGACCTAGGTTTTTTTGAAATTATGAAAATTTTAGTTCACAGACCCGACGACAGGAGAACCCTCGTCGCATTGTGTCTATTTATAAGGTCGTTTTTCGTGTAAAAATTGAGTTGTGTTTTACATGGTTGTACAAGATGAAGAAAGTGAAGATTGGTAAAGCAACTGAAAAAAAATATTTTATCAGGCAGTTTGCTTGTTTTCTGCTTTGTTTCACGAATTAATTGCTTTTTCATTTTACTCAGGAAATTAAGAATCTACCGTTTTACTGTCTTTGTCAATAGAAAATTCACAGTTCAGCAAATAAAAATGAAAAAAACCTTAAACTGAAGAGGTTCTTATTGTCTGTGAGCTCAACTATAACAAATGTAGACAATAACTTCAATGATTGAGGAAGAATTTTGGATGTGGATTAACCAAGCGTTATTGAAATGGTCATTTCTTGTTTCTACGCAGTTTTTGTCACAATTGCATAATTTGAATGTCCAGAAATCGTCATATACATACGTAAGCCTGTTGTTGTGGGAAGTTAACCTACAACACATGTTTAATGCCCAGAAACTGCTGATAGGCGTTCACTTTTGCGTGTTTCTTTAAAGAAACCTTTAAAAATTGGGTGGAAATAGCGGCGGGGTGGGCGAGTCCGTTCATTTCAATCAAATTAGTTAGATAAGAACAAGTTTTGTCCTACAGGAAAAACTGGGCTAGCCGGCAATTATCTTACCAGATTAAATAAAATGTCGCCCGAGGGAAAGGATGTTACTAATTCACCAGGCTGTGAGGACTCACTGTGGCCTATGACACATCGTCATTTCTCATTTCCTTTGCCATTCAATTGTGTGACACATGCTACTAGTGTTGCACTTATTGTGAGCTTGTTGGAATTCAAAGTTCGCCAGGAATTTTAATAATGCTCGATTGCACAAGTCTTTGATAACGTTGTTTAAAGATAAAAGTTGATGTAAATGGAAACTGTCTTTGGAATAGTTTTTAAGATTATCATTTTAGAGTAATTCACGGATGAATAAAGGCAACGTGTCTGAGAGTCTGATGAAGCTTTTTAAAGCCCAGACAGAAGTGAAATCATGTAATCTATCACTATAAGGAGTACCAAGCTGGCAGTTTGAGAAATGGCGTCCCAAAACCAGTTCTGTTTGATAGGCGACATGCAATTAAAAATCAGTTGGAATTATGTGAACCGTCAAATTAGCTTTATTACATTAATTCGAGCCCAGTTGTCCTTAAGATAAATTGGGTTACCATAGCATTAAATATGGATTAATTATTCCAGCACATTGTTCATGTTAAAAAAATTTAATCTGCCCCATCCTGTTCATTTGCATCAACGAACATGCTAGTCTCTGCTACAACTTTAACTATAATTAGCATAACAAGGCAAGGACATGATAATACAACACTCTCACTCACATAATTGGACACATTCCTTGAACAAAAGTTTGAAAAGGGCCAATGATAACTTTAACCAAAGTCAACGTTAACCCATCCAGTATCACACGTCTAGCGGTGATTGTGGAGGTGCTGTTTCGTTATTCACCAAATATTTACAAAACTAATATCCAGTTTGTGAGTAAGTTAAGGCTAAATACCAGTTTTGCTTGCATTTTTGTGTGAAACTAAGGTTGATGCTCTGGACGTGAAATTAAATCCATTGTTGAGTAAAAGGCTGGGGAGCCAATTTTAAACTGTTGTAAAACTGTATTTAGGTACTGGTCTGAGAGAGGTCACGGAAAAGAGATTACAGGGCGTCTGTCATGTTAATTTTTAAAATGGGAGTTTGACTTTGCCCACACCCTCGTTGAGAATACGTGCATCATTTCGCTCGTACTCTTGTCCATTACTCTTCTGAAGATGGATTTTAAAAGGGATGACCCGTACAGTACCCCTTTTGTGAAAGTCAAAATCGAGCAAACGCCCAGATGGCTATGTTTTGGTGTAGGTGGACCTAAGGAGTTGAAATTTTGGACTGCGTAGGGTTATTGTCCATTTAAACAATGTTTTTTACAGTGTTTTGTGGAACCATGACTCATTCCCATCAGTTTTTAGGCGGTTTGGGTTAGTACATGTACCTTGAAAAAGCATGTGGTTAAGGCCCTAATAATGTTATTCAAATTTTATGTCTATAAGGCGGTCATTCCCAGGATTATTTAGCGTTCAGAAATAATTCAACTGTTATCAATACCTACAATTATTACGACGCACATTGAAGATACTCCTATTTAACAAATCTGATATTGTTTTAACCTCAATTTTTCAAGAATATGATTAAATAAACTGCAATGCTTTTCTTGGAGATGTCAGTTTTTATTGGAGTAAAACAAGAGCATGTATGTTTTTTCTTGCATTTTTCATAAAATCCAGTTTTTTCAATGTTTTCATAGTTTCATTTCATATTTTGTACGATGGAACTTGTTTTATGAAAGTTCCTAACTAATCGTCATGTTTCAGTAATGTTTCAGGTAATTAGAATTATCGAGTTCTTTCATCAAGTTCTTTGAATCCTCATTTTACTTAAAGTATTACTGTCGTTTGTCTACATGCTTTCTGAACTTCATTCTGAAATAACTCTTATTGAGGAACTTGATGATGCAGCTTCCCACTTCAATATCTAAATAGTTTGCTGTTCTCGTGAATTTATAGGTCAGACTTGGGCAATTTGTACTCATGAGTAGAAGTACTGATTAAGATTGCAGTATAATCTTACTCTATAGTACAAGTAGAGTACATGAAATCAGTAATCAAACTTGGGCAAATATGTACTCGTGAGCAGAAGTGTTTCAGATTACGGCCATTGTGAGTACTCTTTGTAGTTTGTACTCGTACACTTTTACTCGTTACTCAAATTCATTCAATGTACTCAATTACTGCCCAACACAAGTATAGGTCAACTGATCTGGCAGCTCAAGAAATTTATTGAAAACCTCTTGTTAACTTGAAAATTGCAAAGCGAAATCTATAATTTCTTCGAATACTGTCCACCACTTTCGTTCATTTTTCCGACTTCAGCAGTTTTGGGAGTTTTTGAAAACATTTATAAAATATGCTTCCAGATATTTTAGTTCCGGTTTTACGATGCAGATCCAGAGATCGTTGGTTGTAATTGCCAAGTAGATTTAAATAGTGCATTGGGCTGGTCTGCACTAAAATTGCCATTCAAGTTTCCGTTTGGTCACTGTTTACTTTGAATTTAATGGCAGCTGAAATACCAAACCGTGTGGATTGCCCCATGAACTTTTATTGCTTACATTAGCAAAATCGATTAGAGGGCTTATAATGGCCCGTTCTCATGCTAGTTCTCGTGTACTCGTTACTTTAGTTTTTTAGAACCGACTACGCAAAAATTCTGCAATCTGTTGCCTACCCATTGTGCTGACGCCCCAATCTGGATCCATGCCCCTTGGGGACCAATTTCCCCCCATCCATTGTCCAGTTGGTGCGAGACGAGTGGCCCACAGAAAAGGTTTTTTTTCGCCTGTATTCTCTAGTTCAGCATTCCTGCTTCCTATTGTCAGCGCGTTTGTCGTTTTGGGCCCCAAGACCCCATGGGTCAACTTACTGCCAGCCCTCTCCAAATGCTCCTGCACTGCCCTTTCAGCTTTGCAGGGATAGAGAGCGAACGTTGCCCTTGGAATGCAGCGAATGGGCGTTACTTGTGGCCCTAAAAACATTTTGGGATTCTTTTTTTTAATCGGCTTGTCAAGAGCTGTTGTTGAAAACTTTACTGGGACCTGTATCTCTACCAGCAGCAAGCACTGTTGCTCATTGGGAGAGCTAGTAGGAATTTGTACTCAAACGGAAGTTGATGGGTTTACCCAATTTTTGATGTTTTATTGGATAAGAAAATTCTGAGTAATGATTTCTCACAAAGTTGTCTTGATTATAAATTATTCGACAATGGGTGGAATCGTTATTGGTTATTAGTAGTTTGTCTGTTTTATCTTTTTGAATAATTATGCCCCAAATGAATATTTGGTGACATTATATTGAATTTTTGGAATCTTATTTTCAAGGTAGCACGAGTGCATTTCAATAAATTGACGATTTGTATACTAGATATCAACGATAGACACAAGTCAAGGTTTGGATACACAAAAATAGCAAAAACTGGTATGACAATTGCATTTGCACAATCTTATCTCAACTTTGCTTTACCAAAACTTGATAAAAAAAATATCATACTTGCACTGCAAAGTAACATTCGATAATGTACTGTGAATTACATGTGAATTACGTGACTTTCTTACAAGTGTTCACCTTAAAGTGATATTTCCTCCATTAGCTAGATGACATGCAGTCTTTACTACCATGCAGATTTAGAAAATCATATACTAGGTGTACTCAAACAGAACCCACAAATTTCGTACATTTCGCTGCATTTGTGCCCATGCCACAAAATACACTCAATTTGTGGACCTTGGCAGAGCTGCTTGAATCTATTGCGCATGCGCACCACATGTGGGCGAAATTCAGATAGCCCAACTGCCCAAGTGAAAAGTTCGTTTGAGTACCCCTGCGTTATGTAGTGAACTTGTGATGTACTAAGTTTTCCCAGATGATGCCACAATGACATTGATGAGTGCTTAAGCATGCCAAATTTGCATGTTAGCATTGTTTAGTGCCTTTGTCCACTTTTTTCACAATACATCTTGTAGTAAGTGTATTATGCCCAGGTAGTAGCGTGGGTTTGTCCACTGTCGCTGGTCTCTTTAGTAATATCAAGGCAAGATTTCATATTGCCCATGCATCAGCGACCTCCGCCGCCATCTTGGAAAATGTAGTCGTTAGTCTTGAATACGATTTTCTTTGGCACGGTATATGCCTGCAATTTTTCCGCGATTTCTTCGTTGATGCAATCGGACTGCCTAATTGCATGTCAAGGAACATTAGACAAAAGTATCCTTTAATTCCAAGGCCGTTTTAATTAATTTAATAATTGCATTCTCATGCACTGCCCAGTTAATACAATATAGCGGGGCTTTGAATCGGTGCACTTTTTTTTTTTCTCGACTTACAAGTGGCCTAATTATGAATTACTAGGAGATCGGACGTTTTATTGTTTTAAATTTTGGTTAGGAAGCGAGTTGGAGCTCGAATTCTCACGTGAGCTCACGTTGGGCCTTGGCCAATTAAAATCGGAAGAATCTGAGTCATTTAAGTGCTTCGTATCGCATACCCAATTAATGATATCATCAGATATAGCTGCGTATACTTTCCTGACATTGGGTGTATATATATCGTGCACTCTGAAATATGCTAATGTATAGGCTTATGTAGCGTCTTGGAGGAGTTATTGTTACTGCCTTTAAAAATTGTAAAGCTGGCGATGAATTTCAACGGGGAAATTTAATTACCTTGAAATTAGCTGTTATTCCGCCTCTTAAACTAGACGTGGTCGTCGTGTTGGGCTGGAAACACAATCTTTGAACTTCCGTACATTAATCTATGGGGAAATCAGCTAATTATTAAGTTTAGTCAGGCTTGATAGCATCATTGAGGCAAATGGCGCAATCCCCGGATTGTATTTTGACGATCCAGCAAGCTATAAACACAATTGTGATGTCTGGATCTACAAAAGTGCGAGATGTGTGTAGATGGATTTTCTGAAATTAACTTTGGCACTAAACGTTTTATGGTCCAACAATTCCATTACTGTGGTGCTCGAAGTTCCGTTTCTTTGACTTTTGCATTTGTTGCTTTAACTTTGAGCATCAGTATAGTGGCAAGGTTAGGATCGGAGGTTGGTCCAAGTGCTAAAGTGCTAAAATAAGATTTAAATCTGTGACATGATACACAGACAACAGTGCGAGATAAGCATAGTTCAAAACTTCCTTTAAATGTTTTCTTGTTGTCGTTTTGGATAATACAACGATTACCAAATGTTGAGTACCATGACTTCAACTTGTAGATGACAGGCTTTTGCAGTTCGAAAAAGTTTGATGTCTATCAACAGTGACAAAATCCAAAGTTATCGAGAATGATAAAACTGTTGAAATTAGTCTTAATTTAGCATTTCATGCAAGGGGCCATTCAAAAAGGACGTCCTCAAGAGGGGGAGGGGAGTCTGCTGGCATGTGGACAGGGAGAAGGAGGGGGTAGCCATTGTGGACGTCCACTAATGATGGCATTTTTCAGTTCTTGGATTTTCTGTTTAATTAAGTTTTAAAGGTCAGTGAAAGGGGAAATGGACACCAGAAGAAATGTCCTCTTCCCGATTCCCAAACGTACTTGAATTTTTAAAATCTCGGGAAGTTATGCTCGAATTTCTCTTCCAGGTCAGGAAATTTTCGTTTGTCAGACAAATATGGAAAAATGTCATGGAATTTAAAGAGTAGTGCTTGGAAATTTATAGGATGGGTTTTTATGTTCCTAACAGTTTTCTGGACACCCTATGTACTTTTCAGGATTATTAGAGGGGCGGTCTGGACTAAAATGGACACCATGTGAAAAGAGGGGGGGGGGTCAATTTTTTTGAAGGAATTTCGGGGACGTCCTTTTTGAATGACCCATAACAGGGTGTACTTGGTGTGAATTTGGTATTGACAACTGCGACAGCAGTCCACAATATTTCACTATAAGTAGGTCGACTACGTTATAAATGTCTCCCTAGAAAAGTGTACATTTTCCCTTTATAATTAGCATTTGGTACTTAATGCCTCGGACATCGTTAAGAAAACTAACAAATCTTAGTTTTGGCATCTTAACCGAGGCAACTAATTAGCGAGGCGAAAATTAGCTTATTTAGATGGACTGCCAAGTTAATTTATTCAGTAATCTGACGTTGAATCAGCATCATATGACCTTCTGGACCTCCTAAATTTAACTTTATATAAACATGATCAAAGCCAAAATAAAGTGAACTTTTTCATAGATTATCTGGTAATGGAAAAGATAAACTTCCAGATGGATTTCCTTAAAGATTTTTATTCTGCTTAACAAGCTGGGCCACGTACGGCACGGTGAACCCGTAACACATTTTTCGTCCTTTTTTCCCTCTTAAGTATAAAAAAAAATGCTGAAAACGATTTTTTTTAGAGATGTCTAAAAATTGCTGCAAATGTTGAACCTGTCCGATAGGAAGGGAGTGCTCCTTCTCCCAAAAATGTGGCCTTCGAATAATGTCTTCACTATGGGGTGGAAAACTGGAATTTTTCCTGTAGATAGCAGAGACCCAGCCCTGTTGCATATTTCTAACTTGGCTCGTAATTATTAACATTGCCGGAATAGATTACTGTCCAGATTTCATTGACCCACAATATGAATTTTTTGTTTATTTCCCGGTTTTTTTTTCTCTTCCCCCCAGACGGACAGTAACAGCTGTCTGGAGGGAGTAAAATGCAAATCTCGATGTTATCAGGGTTCCTTTGCGCCCGGCCCACGTCGGTCCGGGCGTGTGTGTATATGCACCGTTAGTCGTAAATGTTTCGTCGGAAAAATGTCGTTGTAATGGTCGTGCAGCTGCTGTCTTTGGGTTTTGAATTAAGTTTTTGCGTCTGGGATGTGTCAACGGGCACGTGCTCTGTGTCAGAAATAAGGGGAACCCATGCCCTCATCGCGTAACTTTGTTATAAATGTGTGGCACATGGCTTCGACCTACGACCGCCTGTCTTATATTGTTTTTGGGAAGTTGCAAAATGTCTTATATAGCGACCTTCCAAACATAATTATGTGGGATGCACAAACCACATTGTTTTTTGAAGAAACTAAACTGGTTTGTTTGAGCGTGTTGCAGACAGTTTTACATCTAATATCTCGCTTCTTGTTCGTTTTTACTAATCTAATTTGTTTTAATCTGGTTTAACACCTCCTTTTTGGTAAGACTAGCCTACATAGACGCGTCATTTAAATCCCAAGATCACGTGCAGACTGGAGTAAAAGGACGTGGTCTTCTTGAAAATGTAACACGAACAAATAGATCCTCGAGCAAGAAATGTTGCATTTTGGAAGGGGTGAAAAGTGTTTCGAGGAATTTTTTAATATTCGCCTGGAAAAGGTTTTAAAGACTTGGTCAATGACTGGAGAAACGCTGTTTCAGTGGACCTTAGGGGCCATTTAAAAAGGACGTCCTCAGGAGGGGGAAGCCATTATGGACGTCCACTAATGATGTTATTGGGATCAGTTTTTGGATTTTCTGTTTAATTTAGTTTTAAATGTCAGTGAATTCAGAAAGGGGAAATGGACACCAGAAGAAATGTGCTATGGGAAGTCTGAAATTATGCCTATAACTTTGTGTTACACATCAATTTTATGTTGGAATTTCCGTTCGAAGTCAGGAAATTTCCGTTAATCAGAAATCTGGAAAAAAACAAGTCGTGGAATTATCAGCGAGATGGGTGCTTGGAAATTTATAGGATGAGACTTTGTATGTTCCAACAAATGTTTTGGGCAACCTACTTTTCAAAACAAATCATTGACATGTATGAGGGGGTGGGCAGACCCTGTGAGGGGGATGGCGTCTGGGGCCTGAGCTAAAATGGACACATGCATGTGGGCAGGGGGAATTCGGGGAGGTCTTTTTTGAATGGCCCCTTACCACATAGTGCTTTTAATTGGGTTGTTTTTAAAAAGCTTTTTCAAGCATAATATAGAGATAGCTAAGGATGTCCTTTCATCTCAGTCCTCTTTGGGAAAACAGATTTCGCAAATGTATTCATGAGTTTAAACAGTAGTACATTTCAAAACTTTCACCACTGTTGTTATGGCCAATGCGTGTTAGTGTGCCACTCTGCAGATATCTCGTGTACAAGGGTACTTGATTTGGCAGCCCACTCGTATGCCATGGTCCCTATTGTGACAAAGTTGGTGACACACTAGCGGTATAGTCTTCACTTTGGGAAAGGAAACTAGCCATCTTTTTCCTGAGTCAAACCAAATTACAGCCAAGGATTTATCCTCTCAGGCACATGGTTCAGTGCCGAGAGCTGGGAAAACTCGTATTATGCAAAGTATAGTAGATCAGAGCAAACATGATACAAAACAGGTTTCCCCAAACATAATGCCCACATCAAAACAGCCTTTCGACACTGAGGAAATGTTTATGGTCATGGCGCTCCTACCAAGGCCTATATACTACGGCCAAAAAATCGTCTGCTCTAGAAAACTCGTGGGGCAAAGCCCTACTTCATGGTATACAGGCCTTGGTAGAAGTGCCATGACAGGAAAACATTCTTTTCCTAGTTGATCCGTACCGCCTTTTGAGCAGACACCGAAATGTTTTCTGGAAACACGCTTTTTGCAAAATAGTTTGCGGAAACCTCCGGACAGCAAACTGGCGAGTCGTGGTAAACACGTTTCAGAAACCCTGTTTTTGTTTCGTGTTTTCACTGATCTGTACTCTGCATAAGAGCTTGATTTATGTCCTCCACTGGGGGTCAAGCATACAGTGCATTGCATATTTATCCGGACACGGTCAATTTGCATCGTAATTAAGTCACAACACATCGTATGCAAATAT